>CAJHQQ010001013.1:0-123157 GCA_905132885.1 Moricandia moricandioides | reverse complement strand
CAAGTAAACTCCATCCCATTGTCCTAAGCGGATATAGATCCGACAAAACTCAACCTCACAACTTCTCACGTACCCATTCGTCCACGTGTCCTTCTCTCCCACCGCTTCCCTTCAAAACCAACGCTTCTTTTTTTAGCTCCGTTCTTCCCAAAGCGTTAAAACGATGAGAGCAACATAAACTCCCACTTGTATCAGAAGAAGTGCAAAGGACCACACAAACCAAAAACGAAAGAAGAAGAAGAAGAGAGATAGTTTCTCTTCTCTCCGCTTCTCTACTCAATCTCTTCCTCCTCTCCTGAATCTATCAGCCAAAACATGGCTTCACTTGTGTACTCTCCCTTCACTCTATCTACTTCCAAAGCAGAGCATCTCTCTTCACTCTCCAACACTACCAAACATTCATTCCTACGCAAGAAAGCTCGATCATCCAAACCAACAAAATCCTTGTTCAAGGTGAAGTCTGCTGTTTCAGGCAACGGCCTCTTCACTCAGACAAACCCTGAAGTCCGCCGTATAGTTCCCATCAAAAGAGACAACGTCCCCACGGTGAAAATCGTCTACGTTGTTCTCGAGGCTCAGTACCAGTCATCTCTCTCCGAGGCTGTGCAACAACTCAACAAGACATCAAGATTCGCCTCCTACGAAGTGGTTGGATACTTGGTGGAGGAGCTTCGTGACAAGAACACTTACAACAGCTTCTGCAAAGACCTTGAAGACGCCAACATCTTCATCGGGTCTCTGATCTTCGTAGAGGAACTTGCGCTTAAAGTTAAGGAGGCCGTTGAGAAGGAGAGAGACAGAATGGACGCTGTTCTTGTCTTCCCTTCAATGCCTGAGGTAATGAGACTGAACAAGTTAGGTTCTTTCAGTATGTCTCAGTTAGGTCAGTCCAAGTCTCCGTTTTTCCAACTCTTTAAGAGGAAGAAAGCAGGCTCTGCTGGTTTTGCGGACAGTATGTTGAAGCTTGTTAGGACATTACCCAAAGTATTGAAGTACTTACCGAGTGACAAGGCTCAAGACGCGCGTCTCTATATCTTGAGTTTACAGTTCTGGCTTGGTGGCTCTCCTGATAACCTCCAGAACTTTGTTAAGATGATCTCCGGATCTTATGTCCCGTCCTTGAAAGGTGTCAAGATAGAGTATTCAGATCCTGTCTTGTTCTTGGATACTGGAATCTGGCATCCTCTTGCTCCAACCATGTTTGATGACGTGAAGGAATACTGGAACTGGTACGACACTAGAAGGGACACTAATGACTCTCTCAAGAGGAAAGACGCTACGGTTATTGGTTTGGTCCTGCAGAGGAGTCACATTGTGACTGGTGATGATGGTCACTATGTGGCTGTTATCATGGAGCTTGAAGCTAGAGGCGCTAAAGTAGTTCCTATTTTCGCAGGAGGGTTGGATTTCTCTGGTCCGGTTGAGAGATATTTTGTAGATCCTGTGACGAAACAGCCTATTATAAACTCTGCTATCTCCTTGACCGGTTTTGCTCTAGTTGGTGGACCTGCAAGGCAGGATCATCCGAGGGCTATAGAGGCTCTGAAGAAGCTTGATGTTCCTTACCTTGTGGCAGTACCACTTGTGTTTCAGACGACAGAGGAATGGCTTAACAGCACCCTTGGTCTGCATCCCATCCAGGTGGCTTTGCAGGTTGCTCTTCCTGAGCTTGATGGAGGGATGGAACCAATTGTTTTCGCTGGTCGTGACCCTAGAACAGGTTAGTCCACTGTTTTTCCATATTGCACATCCTTCAATTTTCATTACAAGTATGTGAATGTTTGTTTACCAATTGCTGCAGGGAAGTCTCATGCTCTTCACAAGAGAGTGGAGCAACTCTGCATCAGAGCGATTCGATGGGGAGAGCTCAAGAGGAAAACAAAGGTATCACCTAACACTCATCCTCATTACATGCAATGGATGTTCTAATGGAAAAAATGTGGTTCATTTCAGGCAGAGAAGAAGGTGGCAATCACTGTGTTCAGTTTCCCACCAGACAAAGGAAACGTAGGAACTGCAGCTTACCTCAACGTGTTTGCTTCCATATTCTCGGTCTTAAAAGACCTCAAGAGAGATGGTTACAATGTGGAGGGACTACCTGAGAATGCAGAGACTCTCATTGAAGAGATCCTTCATGACAAGGAGGCTCAGTTCAGCAGTCCTAATCTGAACGTTGCCTACAAAATGGGAGTCCGTGAGTACCAAAGCCTCACTCCTTATGCAACCGCCTTGGAAGAAAACTGGGGGAAACCTCCAGGGAACCTCAACTCAGACGGAGAGAATCTTCTTGTCTTTGGCAAAACGTATGGTAACGTTTTCATCGGTGTACAACCAACGTTTGGATATGAAGGTGATCCCATGAGGCTGCTTTTCTCCAAATCAGCGAGTCCTCATCATGGTTTTGCAGCTTACTACTCTTACGTAGAGAAGATCTTCAAAGCTGATGCTGTTCTTCATTTTGGAACACATGGCTCACTTGAGTTTATGCCAGGGAAGCAAGTGGGAATGAGTGATGCTTGTTTCCCGGATAGTCTCATTGGGAACATTCCAAATGTTTACTACTATGCAGCTAACAACCCCTCTGAAGCAACCATCGCAAAGAGAAGAAGTTACGCGAACACAATCAGTTATCTGACTCCTCCAGCTGAGAACGCTGGTCTATACAAAGGTCTGAAGCAGTTGAGCGAGCTGATATCATCGTACCAGTCACTCAAGGATACTGGAAGAGGTCCACAGATTGTGAGCTCCATCATCAGCACTGCTAAGCAATGCAATCTTGACAAAGATGTGGATCTTCCAGATGAAGGTGCGGAGCTGTCTGTTAAAGACAGAGATCTTGTGGTTGGAAAAGTGTACTCCAAGATTATGGAGATTGAATCAAGGCTTCTCCCCTGCGGGCTTCACGTCATTGGAGAGCCTCCATCTGCCATGGAAGCTGTTGCTACACTGGTCAACATTGCTGCATTAGATCGTCCGGAGGATGAGATTTCATCTCTTCCTTCTATATTAGCTGAATGTGTTGGAAGGCAGATTGAAGATGTGTACAGAGGAAGTGACAAGGGTATCTTAAGCGATGTAGAGCTTCTCAAACAGATCACTGATGCCTCTCGCGGCGCGGTTTCAGCCTTTGTTGAGAAGACTACAAACAGCAAAGGACAGGTTGTTGATGTCTCTGATAAGCTTACCTCAATCCTCGGGTTTGGTATCAATGAGCCATGGGTTGAGTATCTTTCAAACACAAAGTTTTACCGTGCCAACAGAGATAAGCTGAGAACAGTTTTTGGTTTCCTTGGAGAGTGCTTAAAGCTGGTGGTCATGGACAACGAACTCGGGAGTCTAATGCAAGCTTTGGAAGGGAAGTACGTTGAGCCAGGTCCAGGAGGTGATCCCATTAGAAACCCAAAGGTTCTACCAACTGGTAAAAACATTCATGCCTTGGATCCTCAGGCTATTCCAACAACAGCAGCAATGGCAAGTGCCAAGATTGTGGTGGACAGGTTGGTAGAAAGACAAAAGATAGAGAACGAAGGGAAGTATCCAGAGACAATAGCGCTTGTCCTTTGGGGAACTGACAATATCAAGACGTATGGAGAGTCTCTTGGACAGGTTCTTTGGATGATTGGGGCCAGACCAGTTGCTGATGGTCTTGGAAGAGTGAACCGTGTCGAGCCTGTGAGCTTAGAAGAACTTGGAAGGCCAAGGATTGATGTTGTTGTTAACTGCTCAGGAGTCTTCCGTGACCTGTTTATCAACCAGGTAAATATATCAAAACATTCATGCCCTTTAGTTTTCTTGTTACTTGGTATCTCATGTTTCTTGACTTGTCTTACAGATGAATCTTCTTGACCGAGCAATCAAGATGGTGGCCGAGTTAGACGAGCCAGTTGAGCAAAACTTTGTGAGGAAACACGCCATGGAACAAGCAGCAACGCTTGGCGTTGATATCAGAGAGGCGGCGACAAGAGTTTTCTCAAACGCATCAGGATCATACTCATCTAACATCAGCCTTGCTGTTGAAAACTCTTCATGGAACGATGAGAAACAGCTTCAGGACATGTATTTGAGCCGCAAGTCGTTTGCGTTTGATAGTGATGCTCCTGGAGCTGGAATGGCTGAGAAGAAGCAGGTCTTTGAGATGGCTCTTAGCACTGCAGAAGTCACGTTCCAGAACCTTGATTCTTCCGAGATTTCCTTAACTGACGTGAGCCATTACTTTGACTCTGACCCGACAAACCTTGTTCAGAGTTTGAGGAAAGACAAGAAGAAACCGAGCGCTTACATTGCTGATACAACAACCGCAAACGCTCAGGTTAGTGAATCTAAACAAGGTGTTGAACACTCTTAGAACAAAACACATTTGCTTATGCTATGCTATGTCTGATACTGTCAGGTGAGGTCACTCTCTGAGACAGTGAGGCTAGACGCGAGAACAAAGCTGCTGAATCCAAAGTGGTACGAAGGGATGATGTCAAGTGGATACGAAGGAGTTCGTGAGATAGAGAAGAGACTGACCAACACTGTTGGATGGAGTGCAACGTCTGGTCAAGTAGACAACTGGGTGTACGAGGAGGCCAACACAACTTTCATCAAAGACGAGGAGATGCTTAACCGTCTCATGAACACTAATCCAAACTCTTTCAGGAAAATGATCCAAACTTTCTTGGAAGCCAATGGTCGTGGTTACTGGGAGACTTCAGATGACAATATCGAGAAGCTTAAGGACTTGTACTCTCAGGTGGAAGACAAGATTGAAGGGATCGACAGATAAACTTTGGGAAGTCTATTTTCTTGTAAATGAACATTAAACTGCATTTGATGTTGTATTATTCAACCAACGAACATCATCTCTCTGTGAATAAGAGAATGTTTTTGCTGACATTTTCTGACTTTATATGAATGTTTTGGAGTTTGTTTTATATGCATAAGAGCCATGATCAACAGACATGCGATATTATTTAATATTTAAATCTACGATCTAAATTTTTCATATAGATATGTTTCAATGAATATAAAATAACAATTGTTATCTTCAGTTATTTAAATATATTATCATAAATTTACATGAAAATGAAAAATCATAATTTTTTTTGTTATATATAAATTAATAGAAATATAAACAGTTATTTTATATCATAAAATATTTTTTTTACAATATATTTTAGTAAAGGAAATTAAAATTTAATTATAAAATATCTGAGACTTTTATATTTTCATATTATTTTTATTTAAAAGAGCTAAACGGTGAATGGATATTCCTTGATCAAAAACTGTTATGCACAATATATTTTTAAATTTATTATACTTAATTAATTTTTAATAATATAATTTACAATAAATTTGTAAATAAACTGTAAATTAATCATAAATATAATAAAACCAATATACAAAAGTCTTATTCAAAATGTAATCAAATAAAAATAAAGCAGTCACAAATTATATTTTAAAAATGAAAAAACAATATTTGTTTAAAAATCTTAATAAATTTGAAGGATATAATATATTTGATAAAAGTTTTGATAAGCATGTATATTTTTGAAATAGTAACGATCAATATTAAATTGGTATGTTATCTAGCTAATTTTAGAAGCAAAATTTACGTCGATTCGCTTTTTGCATTACCTAAATGAGTAAATTTAAAAGAAAATGTATAAAATAAAAATACTAATATATTCAAAAACAAATCTATGAGAGAAGAAAATAATAAGTGTTTTCTCTACTGAATTTCAACCATAATTCTGAATAGTTATTTTTACTTACGTTTATAATAAAAATATATAAACATCATAATAAAAATTCCATTAATTTTTTTTTATTAATTAGACAAACATCTTTTTCTAATATGAACAACAAAAACTATTTTAAATGAAAGTAAACTTAATGTTTCTACATATATTAAAAGTTAAAAAAAAATCCATTGCTTTTTCATTTGCGATTTTTTTGACAGTGGTTAATTATGCATTATAAACTATAAGAAATATTACATAGACGATATTACAACGAAAATTCTACTTGCCTTATGTGGATTCACGTTTGACTGCATATCCTGAACCGTCCTGTAAAATCCATTCATGATGGGTACTTCTTACACCATGTTGAAAATCTCTTGTAAGTTTATTTACTTGCGGGTTTAATCCTAGTAAATATAAAAAGGAAATGAGAGGAGATTTACAGAAAGTCAAAGAATATACATTTGATTCAAGAAAATTGTGACTCTTAATAAAGAAACTGAAGATATATATATTCACCATTTTTGTATTCACCATTTCATTGACTACCTTATATAAATTCTATGTTTTCATCTCTTACCACCCAAAATAAACTCATATCAGCTTGCCTGTCAAAATGGATTTTTCATCATTTTTATCCACAATATCCATCACGCGAGAAGAGTTCAATGCTTTCCACATGTATGACAGAGCTCTTTTCAGTCGTCTTGTGATAACTCTAAGACGAGACATTCAGCAGTCTTATCAAGTCATGAGCTTTCTCCTCTATCTCGAGAGCAGTGCTCTTGTGAAAAACCTAATAGTGAATCTTGCCTCTTCATCTGACTGTGTCGTCAACATGGTCGCTGACCAAGTCGTGACGTGCATGAGGTGCTTGTCCTACGAAGATTTTCTAGAATTCGTGACCTACTTGAGGAAAAACATCCTCTCTCCAGAGATACCTTTCATAACAGGTCTCACAAGAGGGTACTTAACTCTCATAGTCATACACAACAACCGTGAAAACATTCTCTTTGAGATGAAGAATCATTTGAGGCGTGTATGCATCCCAGCTTTTGAGGATATATGCGTGCGTGCTGAGATGTACAACAAGGAGATTGAAGAGAGGGAAAAGGCGACATCGAAGATGAGCCAAATGGGAATAGTTAGCAGTGTTGTTCAAAAGGGTGAATCAAGTACTAGCCAATTCGTAAGTGGTGGACAAGGAACAAACCGTCAAGTAAATGCATATGATAGGACTATCTTCCTAACATTTTCTAAAGGGTACCCAGTCTCTAAAGCAGAAGTGCATGCCTACTTCACCAGGTAATTAATCTATTATAAGCCATGCATGCATCTCGGATGAGCATTTTATCCGTTAAATTTGATTCAATTTGTTATTCGTTTTGATTCGATCCATAAAATCCCGATATTCATAAATCGTCGAAGCAAAGCAAATAGTAAAAGTTGATATCCGTTAGAAACGAAATAAACCACAAATATTAAAAAATTTAGAGCCGGATATTCGTTCTGATCCGACATTATACAAATAGATGTATATCTACAAATAAATATAGATTTTTATATGTATAATTTTATAAAATTATTATTTTACATGTAATTTTATTAATTTTATTTAGAATTTGCTTATAAAATCTTTATAAAAAAGATAATTTTCAAAAAAAATTGTGTGTTTATAAGAAAATTTGATTAATTTTTATTATTCATTTTATATTATGTAAAATATTTTTTTTTAAAACAAATTTGTATATTTTTCTAGATTTACTTGTATTAAACAAAGTAGACGAGATATTCGTAAACATCCGTAAATATTCGCAAATATCCAAAAAAAATCCGGAGATCCGGAAGGCCGGATATCCGTATTTTTACGAAACAAATCGAAAAATCAGATATTCATAAGATACGAAGCAAATCAAAAATATTGAAAATTACCGGGTTATTCGATTTGTCCCCACCCGGCCACCCCTATGCATGCAAGCCCAAGTGCCTAGCTATTTTTATTCAAAATAAGGCTGCATAGTATGTCTGGGACCCTATATTTCAATAAATTTCACTCTGTTTTAAGGTTTCCATATTATAAAACTTATTGTAACACTCTTTATATTCTTCAAAATAATGTAGTAGTTATCAATCTATATATTTTTAACCACTCTGTTTAGAATGGCTTTGGCATGGCCCTACATGCATGTGCTTGAATGTTCACTGTAGAGTGTTTTTAAAATGGTGCTAGTATATTTTGTGGTGTTGAAGGAGGTTTGGGGAAATTATAGAAGCGATAAACATGGGTGTATCGGGAGGGAATGAACAAACGTTGTATGCAACGATGGAGTTAAATTCTGCCGCCAAGGTTCCTGAGATTATAACTGAAGGGGTATACAGGGCCAAATTCACCATTAATGGAAAACATGTTTGGGCTCGAAAATTCAATCCCAGTCACAAATCCTCCAATAATAGTCTTCTTTCCCATTCCTATGGAAACTTTCTCTAGTTTTTCATATATTCTTGTTTTTATCTTAAGGGCATCATGTGCCCACTTCTACAAAATTTGAGACCTATTTTTTTATGGAGGGGTTGGGGACTTCCTTTGGTGATTTGACATTTGGTTGTATCTCTGAACTATTTTGCACGGACTCATGTTTGTCACTTTTCAGACATCTTTCACTTTCTGTCCATGTTATGTTAATTCTTCTTAGGCATCATGTGCACTCTTGTCCAAAAGAAAGAAGCTTTTTTGGACCCAAAAAGCTGTGTGGGTGTGGAGAAGAAAGATTTCAAACTGTAATAAAACCAACTTCAAAAGATGCATAAAACAACTTTCGTTTGACTGCAGATAAACAGTAAATAAGGAGGAGTATAATAAGAAACTCAGTCCTAAAATTATGATTCATGAGCTTTCCTATCACTTTACAGCGCAAAAACAAAAGAGTGTGTTTTACTTGTCACCACAAAGAAGAATATGATTTAAGAATAGCAGAGGAGGATGGTCACAAGGATCTCCGGACCATATCGTACAATGAAATGGCGATTTCAGCACTGATCAGGATAATGATTAGCCACTCCAGAAAATCTGATTTCCTGTTCTGCAGTATCTCCTGAAGGAAACGAATGTTGTGCTGCAAAGTAAAAAAAAAAAAAAAAATAGTCACCGATAAGGTATAGTTTCCACAAAATCACAAGACAGATCATGAGAAAGACTGAATATACCTCTACAAACTTGAGCTTAAAATCAAGGCTTGCAAATCTCTGTGTCAATTCAAATTCATCCCTAAGATACTCCCATATCTGAGCATACTTCGCATCCTTCCAAGCTATGTCTGACCTGCAATTTTCCCAAAAAAAAATGAGCCAGTTAGAATTACCAAGAAAAGTAGTAATCCCTTCTTCCATCTCTCTTTACCTCTCAAAAAGACCAAGCTTCAGAATCACATCAGCCAGATTAGAATTAGCCTTTCCAACCAACTGGAACAGCTTCTTCCTGTCCATTGTAAACGTTCCTGTTTTCTCCATCCCACGGTTTATGTCAGTAAATTCTGCTACCATACCATCAACCTAACAAAAAAAAAATTGACCACCCACAGTTATGGTGCCGACTTCATTTTTCATATTCTGGAATATGTGTAAGGATCTGACATCGTTACCTGCCGACCATAGTAATCCAGAGCTATGCTCTGGCCGAGAACACTGCCGATGGTTCTGATGCCATCAATATTCAAGAACTGCAGCATGATGTAGTCCAGTCCTCCTTGCATCCAAGTGTTCAGAGCTGGATTTTCTCTCACTTCATATTCTGCAGTTTTACAGAACCAAAGATATGAAAGTGAGCAAAACAACACAATAGTAAGTTTTTTCAGCTCACTGAGAAAAGTGGAACTCACCATCTTTTCTCATCTCAGAGAGCAAACCAGAAGAATGCCTCTCCACCACTTTAAGATACTCATCAACCTCATGTTCCCGTACATTGAACAAGACAATCGATCCATACTGGAATACCACCATGTAAATGCACTCACTCCCACTTATGCAACCACCAGTACCCTGAATCCACATCAACCCATACTCTGATAAGTAATCCATTGAATCACTCAATCAAAAGATAGAGACCATTAAGCACGCTGACTGAAATTTTTAAAATGTTACTAAAAGAGGGTACTATTTTTCCAGCCAAAATTGATGTAAACCATAGTACCTCAGCTACTAAACAAAGTAAGATTGAACTTACAGTGGGATCAGTATGATTGCCGAACTTAAGAACAACATAGTTAGTCATACGCGAAGTGGGTGGGATGAAGTTGTGCTTGTTCTGCTCAACTAAGCCTTTCAAATCAACGCTGCACACAAACACATTCGCACAAAAAAATACACTTCAATCTCTAAAACCCATTTGCAAAAATAAAAAAAGGTTTCAACTTTCAACTAAATAAATCACTCATCATCAATGGTAGGTTAGATATAATCATATAACCCGATCCTGATTCCAATACAGAGTGACATAAAACGATACCTAGTGGAGAAGAAGTAAGCTCGAACAGGAAGAGAAAGCTTGGTTTCCTCCTCTAATCCGCCATGAATCCCATCGCTAACCTCCAAAGGCGGGACCTTTTCACCACCCTCCTCAGGCTGCTGATGATTCTGATGCTGTTGCGGCTGAAGCGAAGCGGCTGGGGAGGAAGAAAAGGCCCTCACGGAGTAGAGAGTCCCGAAGCTTCGTATCCCATGGAAACGGTGAATCGGAGCACTGGAGAAAGCTATGGCATTGGAGAAGAAACGAGAGGAAACGTGTGACGACGACGAGCGCGAGGAGAACTGCAAGGGGAGCAAAAGCGCCGGAGGTTTCTGCTTAGGGGTAAAGATCGGGGAGAGGATTGTACGGACGGAAGGGGTTAGGGTTTTAACGTGTACGTCAACGTTTCGCATCATTTTGGTTTTCTAGAGGGAGAAGAACGATGAATGAACAAAGACGGCCTCTCTACCTCTTCTGCTCGAGTGCGATCACAGAGTTTTATACTTGTGTCAGTATTGAGTTAAACGTGTGTCGTTTTTACGTTTTATAAGCTAACAACGTGCTGTTCTTTAGGAAGGTAAACGACAATAGTAACAAGAAATTTTGCAAAATGAATTATCCAGTAGGCCAGGCATTTTTCACAAGGTTTTCTGTTACAATTTATGAATTACAAATTACAAAAATTATTTTATAACTGATAATTCACCTCTCTCACAAATTTACTAAGTTATACTTGTACTACACTCAGCTACTTTATAAAAATTCATATTTGACGGTTCTGATTATACCATGTTAAAGATTTTTTTTTATAAATTTTGCTTTAATAATATGTATAATTGATAATAAATCATATTTTCTGAAATCAATCCTTTTTTTTGTCAGCTCTGAACAATCCTAAATTACATTTAGACTAATAAGTTTTGTGTGACATTTTCATGGAAGAGATATAAGATATTTTTAATTAAAATTATGTGGTTTCAGAGAGCCTCCAAATGTCCAACACAAAGCATATAAAATTCAAGAACAAAAGAACCATAATTAAGTGTCTAAAGACCATATAACACACGTTATTATAGTTGTTACTCCTTCCCTATCAGTTTTTGGTTTCACGAATCATCAATAGAGCATCTTCCTCTCCTCCTTTGCCACCACCTCCACATGGCATAGTCTTAGTCTTACACTTCAATCCAAATATCTTTGAGAAGAAGTTGCGTTCCTCTTTAGGCTTCACAAACTTGTCAAGATCTTGCTTCATGCTCATACATTCTTTCTCAAGCTCGTAAACACGTTCCTTCATCTCCTTTATCCCCATCTTAGCATTCCCTTTAATCTTTTTGTGTGATGATCCTTCTGGTGCAGGATTCATGCCGCTTGTGTCTTCATTGTTGCTGTCTGTGTCCATGACCAGTTCTGCTATAGATGTCTTAAGCCGCATCTGCTCATAGAACAAGACTTGTACTATGACTCGTACAGGTAGACGCTCGTTTTGTGCTGCGTGTGTGCATGCCTCCAACGACAGTTTCTGGCAGTTCATTAAAAGACACAGTTGCTCTCTCTCATATTCTGTTAGCCACGGATGCGCCTGTACATGTCCAATAAGTTACATACATAGGCTCAGGTTAATAAAAAAAACATATAAGAAGGTTTTGTTTTACCTTGATGTATATATCAATTGCACGGTAGATACCATCATCCATTGGTCTCACATCATCAGGGATTAAAGAACCAAGAGCTTGAAACTTTGATATTTTCAAGTTCTCATCAGATCCAACCTCTGCTAAGTAACCATCTATCAGACTAGCAACCTTAGTGATAGATCTAAGAGGATGAGAATCTCCCATTAGTTGCTTCTCCTCTACGTTATTGTAATAACAGCTCGAATAAGAATCAAATCTCAACATGAAGTGATCAAGAATCCTTTGCACAGAGTCGATATCATAGAGTGTTTCAGCTGAGTATCCCAAGTTTGGTATCAGAAGATCTTCTAAAGCAGCTTCATCTAACTGCACACCGATCTTTCTCTCAAGATTGTCTTGAGTGACTGCACTAGCGTGCAGAACCATTGATGTCCTAAGAAGCCTGAGCAAGAATCTTGTCGAGGTAACACGTTTCTCGCTAGGAAGTAGCTCAACGATATCTTCAAGTAGACTTCTCTGATCGTCATGAGAGTAGTGAATGTCATCACCGTAGTTAGTACCTTCCTCTGGAGACGAACCAACGTGCCTAGAACAGCCAAGTAAAGGAAGGTTTCGCTTGGCGTAATGCGTGACAGATCCTGCTATTACATCAGCTTTCACGCCTCTGGATGCAACGGTTTGAATAAACCTTTTGTAGATAGGGAAGTCTAGGAACGATGAGACATCATTGAACCACCAGTTTCCGCTCGTGGACTGAGTTTGTATACCGTTCCAGATAGTTCCTCCTGAGACTGGCCAGTTGAATAAACTTGTGTCCTCTCCATAAGAAGCGGCCTTGATGGCTAAAGAAGAAATGCACCTAGAGACAATGTGAAGCTCTTCAGCGATAGGTAGGAGCTTTTTCTCGCAGCTCTCCAAGGCTATGATCGAGTCTTCCCAGTTTGTTAAAACGTCTTCGTTGAGGAAACTCTCTGTGAGGTAGAGGAGATTTGCGTTTCCGTAGTTTTCACTCATTTGGAGATACTCTGCTGCACATCTGAGACTCACAACGTTTTCAGCTGTGACTTCGATTCTTACACCGTAACAAAAGTTGGCCACGAGGAGGAACGTGTCTGGTCCACCTGGTATGTCGTGAAGCTGAGCATGAGAAGCTGTCTCGGAGGCTTTGCTGAAAAGGGTTTCTAGGTATCCACTTCTTGACAGCAACGGAAACTTGTGGAGATGGAAGCTTTGGTCTTGTACTTGGATCACCACATCAGGTTTAAGTCCAGTTGAGCAAACCCTGATCAAGATTTTGATTAAATATTTTGTTAAAACTCATTGAAGAACAAGGAGAAGAGGAGACTGACCAGGTGTGACCACTTAGATGAAAGACTTCAGATTTGGAACCAAGTTTCAAGCAAGCCATCTTCTCTCTTCTTGTCACTTTCATTCTTTTTTTTTTCAGAATAGTTGAAAAATGATTTTCATGAGACACTTTTGATTAATGTGAATATGAGACCGAGTCTTGTGGAGAGATAGATACAGAAGACGAAGGTTTCTCAAGTTGCGTATTATCTGTTACAAAGTTTTTCTTCTTCCCTTTATTTTCTGTAATTTTTGTAACTGTAACGCGTTCCACGTTCTCTTCATTTCTCCGTAACTCATTTTGGTCATTTATGTAAAAATATATGGGCTCTCTTTGGTAGTTTCTTTAATAATTTTCAGTATTCCAACCAGTAATAAATGTGGAAGATCTTTGACTGCTCAAACAACTTCATTCTCTCTTGCAGTTTTTGGTAAAAATTAAAATTTTAGTCAACAACGGTCCATTACAAGACAAAAACTCTTTAAGTAAACCGCGCTACTTTATTGGGCTTTCCGGCCCGCAAGGCTTAAGCACGCTTGTTTAGCCATAAAAGCTTAGTTTACAGTGCTAAAAACTTTGTAAAGCCCCTATATTTTGTTTCTATGTATCCACATTAATACGAAAATGAAATTTAAAACAGAACGTTCTGGGTCCAAAAGTCTAGATCAATGTAATTAAATTAACTTTACGTTTTTTTAAAATAACTTTTTCTATAGGATCTGAATCCATGATGATAATATTTAACATTAATGTTACCTCTCATCTAATCTATTAAAACTGAAGTACAAATAGAAAATAACCCTTATTTTTGCTTAATATTTACAAGGAATGCCACTCATATTATCTTTGTATCTAAACATCTAAGAAAAAAATAAATCTAATATATTAAAACTAAAATACAAATAGGAAATAACTCTTAGTTTTAACTAATTTACAAAAAATCCCAATAATATTATTCAGACATCCAAACATCTAAACATTAATTCTTAACAAGAAAAAAAAAATATGGCTAAGCCCATTAACAATCTTTGTCATTGAAATTGAAGACTTCATAAAAAATGTATATGTATTTTCTAAATTTATATAATAAAAACAAAATTATACATATATCTAGCATTAAATTAGGCTTTTTTTATTTATATTCATATAATCTACCAACTATATTTGAAATATAAAAAAATATAATAATGTTAATAATTTTCGATTATAATTTGAATTTATTCATTTACAATAACAAAATCATGTAATTTTCCATAACAATTTAATGACTAAAATACATACTAATATTTATTATAAATGGCTATATATACAGACAAATACAATGTATTATTCATTTGTATGATATATATCTAATAAGAATAACCTATGTAATTATAAATTTAAATTTTTTTTATCACCATATAATACATATACACAGTTAGGTCTTGGACGGATCAAATATCTAAAGTATTTTAGGATATATGGATTCGGATATGTATTCGTTGGATTCGTAAAATTGTTATCCGGATCTTGATATTTAAGGATATTCGGACTAAAATCTGAATACACTTAGATATTTGAACCTGTTTTTTTTTTCATTTAAAATAAATCAAAAACTAAATATTAACCATCTATTTAGTATATTTAAAATTATTATTTTAAAATACTTAAAATCATTAAAATTTAATAAAATTATAATTTTAGTTATTTTATATAAAAGTATATATAATATACATAGATATTTATAATTAAATTTTAAATATTTAATATCCGGATCCGGATATCCAAACCTAAAATTTTACTATCTGAATTTGTACGTGGATCAGTCGAATCCGTAAAATCACTATTAGGATCCCCGAATATCCGTTTTTTGAATCAAATGGGATCTCGGATCGGATAATAGATATCGAATATTAAATTTCAATCATATACAGTTATATCAAACAAATTACTTAAAATATTTGACATTCATAGAAATAACACCCGCGCGGGCGCGCGGGTCAAAGGCTAGTTAGTGTTACAGTGTAACATGTAGTTTAATGGTATTTTGTAATACCATCATCATAATAATACTTGAATTCAATCTGCATAAACTTTTGAAAAAAAATTACTGCCGTTCGTTGAGTAGATAATTGGTAAACTATAAATCGAATATTAGGAACAGATAAGAAAAGAACATATAAAAAATAAATAAATAAAACAGTGGAGGAATAAAAATGTTTTAGAATAGTTTTAAAGTAATTTTTGTCACAAAAAGACATTTAAGAAAAAAATATTAAAATAGATTTTATTAAAATGTATAAATATATATTTCCATAAAAAGTAAAAATTACACCCAAACTAAGTTAACTAATTTACACTTACCATTTAAAATTATGAAGTGAGATTTTAGAGTTAAAACAAATAAAAAATCAAAACAAAAAATCTATTTTGATATTTTTTTTCTTGAATACTATTTTTATAACAAATTTTTAAAAAAAATTATTTAAGAAAATTGACCAAATAAAAATGAATAAAAATATATATATTTTTTAAATTAGTAAAAAGTAGGTTTATATCTTGATAAATTTTTAAAAAGAATGAGAAAAATAGAAAATAATTGTTTCTCATAAATAGTGCATTCTTTTAAGAATGTTAATGAAATTAGTGTTTACCTTCATTTTTTGGTCACCATTCAACATTCATGAAATTATATTATGATTTCTAAAATAATGACAATTAAAAACCATAATTATAGAAATCATGAATTTATTTTAGAAATGTCGGCAAGATATATCCATACATTCTAGAATAAATAGACTAGAATTAAAGAATATTCGGGTGATTTTTAACCAAGTAAAATTTGGTGGAAGATGGAAATTTCTTTTTGTTTGAAAACTATAAAACATAATAAAGTCGTATACTATTTGTTAAATTCAGTTATATTTATTTTATAATTTATTATTAGTATACGATTGAAAATGCACTATAGAAATTCTATCGACAATAATGACCTAGTAGCGGGTCAAACTGTGAATGATATAAAAGCAAAGTTAATGTGTGTGTGTGGCCCTTGTCAAAGCTTAGCATCTCTTTCTTGTAGCAAAAATTAGCTGTACTTTCCTGGAAACTGCTGCCTACTCAAAGACCTCCCCATCACTCTTGGTTAGATTCTTCTTCCTTCTCTCCCTCCCACTATTATTATTATTATTCTCTTCCATCCCATAATCTACAACTCTACTTTCTTTTTTGTCGGTGGATTTGCGTTTCTTTCATCGGAAACTATATAGTTGACGTTCTCTTTCTCCATCAGGTTTGTTTGATTCTTCTTCTTCGTGGTATTTAGATACTCTGCTAGTTGCGTGGATTAGGGTTTATGTTTTTTATTCTGATCTGGAAACTGTATTTGACTTTTATTGATTATAAAGACAGATCTGCAGGTGTTAGGTGGAGTTAAGCCTGAAACAGGTACAAGCTTTGGACATTTATTTCGAGCGACTCACACTATGTCTGGAAACCAACAGGTGTTTTTTGTTTATCCCAAACTAAACTCTGTTATTAATGCATTCAAGAAACACTCACCATGTTGACTCTCTGTCTGGTTTGTATCTATCAGCCTCAGATCAGCTTGCCTACATGGCGGTACAGTGATTTCAATGCTGCTATTCCCATCAAGAAGAGGAAGTACTTCGTGCAGCCGGAAACACTTTTGGATAATAATCCACAAGCTAAAGAGCAAGGTGATGCTAGGAGTGCTTTGGATTCATCTGATAAGACTCATGTCAATCAGAAAATCATTGGTGAGGGCTCTAGGATCAATATTGGAAAACTAACAAGGTCCTTGTCTCGGAATGTTTTGGTCGGAAAGAATGCTGATAAACCAGAGAGTGTTGGGAACCTAGTTCTTGACCAAATTAGAGTGAAAGTTGAGGAGCCAATTACCTCCAGTTCTTTGGTAGCCTCTGAGGTACCTTCCAGTTCTGACATAGTTGGCAGTTCACTGCATTCTTCTCTAGGAAAGCTTCCTATGAGTTGTGAACAACATTCTGGTGTACTTGTCAACTCAGCTGAAACTGGGTTGGAAGTAGAACAAACTGTTCTTAAGACCCATGACATTGTTAGGGAGACATGTGGCAATGAAGTTCTCAGAGGAGAGTGTCAAACACAAGCATCTGCTGGTGCGGGTAATGTTGCCTTGCGGCTAGGTTCTTTAACTAGTAACAGTTCTCCACACGGGGAGAATGAAGAGCCTACAGCACTGAATTTGTCCTTAAGCGAAGGAGTTTGTGCCCCCCATGACCCGGATTTTATCTCTACTTGTACCAATTCTGGAATTCACAATGTTGTGAACAGATCAAATTGGGATTTGAATACTACCATGGATGCTTGGGAAGATGGTCTAGATCGCAAGACTAGAGTTAAGACAACTGGTGCATTCTTAAACAGTAACAACACATGTTCCCCTGACATAGAGACATCAATTTGTCGTGATGCGAATGTTATTGCAAAGTCTGTTTCTGAAAAACAGAAAGAAAATGTAGGGTTTAAGTCTCCTACAGTGACTCTCGATCATCAGGTTAAGTCCACTTGTTCGCTTAGTCTAGGCCTCAGTTCATATCCTTCTATTGAGAAATCTCATTCTCTATCAGCTACCACATCGGAGGCAAGATCTGCCTGTACAAGTTCTTCCAGACCAGTTATGATTGGTGGTAATGTGAACTCGGTAAACCTTAGGACTGTGAAGTCAGAAGTCATTGAAGAGAGTGTTCAAGTTGCTCCGATCAGGCTACCACAGGATGTTATTGGTAGATTCAGACAAGAAAATAGTCTCGCATCTGGCAGTTTGAAGCCAGTGGATTCGGTATCAGTAAAGGCGGAGCCAAATAACTTCACTCAGTCGGCAAGTTTCAATAGGAAAGATGGAACGCTGAATCATCCCCATAGACCATTAGTGCAATCGAATCAGATCCTTGATTTACCTACAAGTTTTACGCCAAACCAGAAGGATAAATGTATGCCTTCTCCTAGTGGCATCAGCAATGCGCCAATGTTCTTGAATGGAATAACAAGGAATCCAGGCCAGAGTTATGAACATGGAGATCATAACCTCAATGCATCAGGTGTGAATGATTCCGTGACTAAAGATAAAGTTCTAGATGACTGCAAGACCTATGTTTCTCCTGGAACTGATGAACTTTCTATAAGTGGTGAAGAAAAGGTTATTTTATCTGGTAAGGACGACAAGAAGGTCCAAAGACCAGTTACCATGCTTGCAGAAGGTAATGAAAATGCTGAGTGTGGTGGTTCTGAAACTGAGCAAAGGGATATTATTGTTCCATTTGATGGTGACAATCAAAATTCTAACCATGTGGAAGAAAAAGAGAGTCAAGCAGCACTTCTTGGTAATAAAGGTAATGAAACTATGAAAGAATGCTCCGCCTCATCACTTATTGATAAACTTGAGAAATCTACTGTTGATGTCATGTTTGAAATTAGTTGACATGGCAAACACTAATTTAGAAACTAGGAGGCTTACTCTAGAAATTCAAACTAGAATATTTGATGGAACAGGTAACAATGAAGGCCGGAGAGTCGAGGATGGTGAACAGTCAACCCATCAAATCATTCATGCTAGTGAAGGAGTGTCAGGTGTGTCTACATTGTCAGGCGGATACGGGGATAACCCTGAAACAGTAGATAACAACAGTCCAGTTTCATACAAGGCAGAAGTCTCTACTTTTGACAATGATGCTCCTGCGGAGTTGAGTGAAGGTAGTCCGAGTCGGATTAAGACACTAGATGCTTCGGACAGCTTTGTGGAAAGAGATAGGTTGCCTGATTTCTCACTTGGACACCGGAAATATCATTCGAGATGGAGGTGATACTTCTCATCCCTTCTCTTACCTCATTCCCTTTTCATATCTTTATTGATTTACTTGAAACTTCCCATTATTGTTTCTTTTGCTAGTGATGAGTCCTGCAGTTTCTCGCGTGAGAGGTACCATGCCAAAAGTATGAGAAGCCCAAGGTTAAATTTCATGCCTCAGAAAAGGAGGTTCTCTGATGATACAGAAAGCAATCTGCATGAACGGGATACAAAAAGTAAATTCATATCTAGTTTTTTCTTTCGATGGAAGTGCAAAGATCATTGTTTCTAAAACTCAATATTGCTCTCATCTTATGGATGCAGATTTTGAGTCCAGTAGTTATGAAAACACTCGTCGGGGTCGGGGTGGCGCTTTTACGTTTAATTCTTATAGAGGAAGACGGCCTGCAAATGATGAAGGAACCCCTTTTCCACACTCCTTTACAAGAAGAAACGCTAGCTTTTCATATACTCAAAGAGGACCAACAAATAAAGAGGATGCATCTGATTTTCATGGTTTTAGAGATGGTGAAAAGTTTACAAGGGGGATACAAACCAACAGTACGGAGCCAATGTTTATGAGCCAGCCACGTCCATATCGAGGTCGGAATAGTTTTGGTAGAGGAAGAACAAATTTTTCAGACAACTCCAAACGAATTTTTTCTGGATTTCGTTCACGATCTCCAGTTAGATCAAGAGACAGATCAGCTGGTCCATCCTCATCATTCAGGAACAGATCACAGGATGATTTCAGCGGGAATACAGACTTTTCTCATCGGAGATCACCCTCAGGTTACAGAAATGGGAGGTTAAGCTCTCCTGACCATTCTGGTTATCAAAGGGAAGGCTTTGTCAGAAGGCACAATTCTCCGCCTTACTCGCATAGACCGTCCAATGCTGGAAGGGGGCGAGGTTATGAAAGGGGTAGAGGATATGCAAGGGGGAGAGGTTATGGAAGAGATGGCATCTCTTTTAGGAAACCATATGATCGTGGTGTACATAGGAACCAAGGAAATTTGAACAACTTTGATCCTCGAGAAAGGGTCGACTACAGTGATGATTTCTTTGAAGGACCAATTCATTCTGAACGTTTTGGTGTTGATGATAATGCTGAGAGAAGACAATTTGGTTATAGACATGATGGTGCCAGCTCTTTTAGACAATCTTTTGGTAATGATGGTTGTGCACCTACTAATGTAGAGAATGACCCTGACGCTGCAAGATTTGGACAGAACCCTGGTATTGAAAATAGAGGAGAACAAGGGAATTTAGTGGAGACTGATGGGAACAATAAGAATTCAACTGAGAATGCTTCTGGAAGAACTAAGAATATGGAAGGGGAGGAAACTTCAAAGAACAGTCAAATTTGGCAACATGATGAGCCTGGTGGTGGTGAAGGGTTTTAGAAGAAAGATTAGTATTCAGTTTACGCAGGTACCAAACGATAATTATGTGATTTACCATGGCTGCGGCCAGTTAGTGGCGGATAACTGTGGTCATTCCGATAGCTGATGTGACGAGACACTCTGCTATGTTGTGTAAAAAAGTTGTGAAATTGGTCATTGCTTGGCTGTGTATATATAGTTCTTTTCTTCTGGTGTCATCAGGATTTTGTTGCCTCTCGTGCTGTGATTAAGATTTCGGTGTTGTCCTCTGTGCTGTAGCGCTGTCCGTGAAAGGATATACAACTGAAGGTGTGATGTAAATACATGTGGGATTTTTTCAGGCTTGTCCATACTCGGTAATCCTCATCTGGCTTGACTTATGTAATAGATATTAGGCAGGAACGACTGGAGTATTAGAAGACGCTTTCCTCTTGTTGAAATACAGGCCAGACATCTAGCCTCATACAAGTTTTTAGACAGAAGGAAAAAGTGCTGGTTTTTGATGAAAGAGTCTCTTTGGCAAAGCACTAGAGTGCAGTACTTGAAGTTGGGCTTGCCAAGACGATAATCCACTATATGGATGAGCTATGACTGTTTTTGGCTTAGAACATTCATTTTCATCTGGAATAACACCAGATAATGAATTCTTCTAACATGATGTCATCAATTCATCGCCAGGCACGCCCTCTATGATTAATAAGTAGACATCTTTGTGGAACTTGAAGTATAAGCTACACCCAGCTTACTTGAAATGTTGAAACAGCCAGTGATTATCTGCTGCTAGAACATGGTTTACTGGCCATGGACAAAACATACTGGAAACTGCTTAAGTTAAACCACTTTGGACCTATTGGTTTTGGTTAATGGCTCCTTCTCTCTCTTTTTTTTTTCTCACTTCATGTGAGTTTGAACTTCGAAGGTACATCTCACGATAAGTAAAAGAATATTTCTGACTGATGTTGCTTATCCAGTGTAGTCATGGTTTAATCAGTAGATGTTAATGAGGGCATAAAGTATTGGGAACTAGGAGAGTCCATCCAGCATTCTGATTTGGAAATGTGTCTGAGTTTGTATGTAGTTCTTATTTCTGAGGCAATATAATGACGTTCTTTAGAGGCTGATGTGTTTTACTGATGAGGCTAACTTTGACCATGGAGAGCAAATCTTTCAGCATACATATAAGATTCTTCACAGAGTGTTCAAATGGTGCATTTTCAACAATTTTACAAATAGAATAACAATAAAAGATATACAACAAAGAATAAAGGAAAAATACAGGATGCAAACAAGTAAAACAATCAGTTCATAGGATCAAACATAGTTTTGTGTTCTTACCTCCTCTTGTTCTTGCTGCCCAAAAGCAGAGAAAAGTAGAACAAGATTCGAAAGAAGAACCCCCAAGCAACCGTGACCCACAAGCAATTCCATTTGCTGAGATCCGTAACGCCTTGCTGCTGCAAAATATCGTATCCTGTAGTCAAGCAAGTAGAGCTCGTGATCTTCATGCCAAGCGACTTACTCATAGTTGCCAGAAGCCTAACTTTCATCCCCTGAGGCACAGCGGCGAGAGGTGTGTTGTCGAATATCTGAACTCCTCTGATGAAACACTTTGTGGGGTCGCTGAATTCATTTATGAGAACAGCTTCGTAAGGGTACTTGACCAAGGAGATGTAATGGAACCAGATCCAGTAGGCAGGGATTCGATCTCGGGTAATGAAGAAGCCACTGAAGAGCAGGAAGTAAGCTAAGATGGCTACCACAATGGTGTAACCAAGCATAACATGTGGGACAACGCCTGATAAGAAGGTGACGAAAGAGCTTCCTGCCCAAAAAGCTGCCAAGACTATTAGGAAGTAGAAGAGGAACCCCATGAGGCCTCCGTCTAACCCCACGGCCCAAAACGTAGCTGCTGCGAAAGAGAGCGAGAGGATGATTAATGAAGGAAGAGCCACGAGAGAGTGAGAAAGAACATAGGAGGATCTTCTGTAAGCGTTGTAAGCTGTTTCTCTCATGAAAATGAAACGTTCTTGGAGGAAAACAGGTAGAGCGTCTGCGCAGGTGTAGAACGTTGTGGACATTGCAAAAGCGAAGAATCCGAGACGTTCTTGGACTCCTTTAGGGGAGTTATCTAGCTGCCAAAACATGGTTGCTAAGATGAATCCAGTGACTAGAACAGCTCCTAGACGTATCCCGAATAGCTCAGGCTGTCTGCGGTAGTTAGTCATGGAACGTTTCGCTAGAACCAAGAGCTCAACCCAGAACGGGTTTGCAAACGTTGGAATGGTGGAAACAGGGTTCGAGCCAGAGGCATTAGTCGTCGTGGTGGCTCCGGAGACGAGCTTCCCTTTGGAAATGCTTGCGCTGATGGCTTCTTTTAGAGACAGACCAGTTTGAGTTCTTGGCTCTGCTTTCCTCTGTCTGAACGCTTTGTTGAACTCAACTAAACTTCTAGTCCCACCAGCTGATCCTTCGAGCTCTCGGATCAGATCCAAGGCGAACTCTGTGCGGTTCTCGTGCTCAGGAATCGGGTGGCCAAACTCCGCGAAGAAACGCGGGAGCATCGCGGGTGATCCGCTGAATACAGTTTGGCCACGGGACAAGAAGAGTAACCTATCGAGCAAACGAAGAAGACGGTAGCTAGGTTGATGAAGAGTCATGATCACCATGCTTCCACTCTGCGCGATACGTTTAAGAACCTTAACAACACTGAGTGCACTTGTGGAGTCAAGACCTGACGTTGGTTCGTCGAGGAAAAGCAGAATCGGATCGTGGATGATATCAATCCCGATGGATACTCTCCTTCTCTCACCTCCGGAGATTCCGCGATGACCTTCATCTCCGATGATCGTCTTCGCGGCGTTTCTTAGTCCTAACTGATCAACCAAAGCTTGAACACGGAGACTCTTCTTCGATTTCGAAAGACTTCTCGGGAGACGAAACTCCGCCGCGAACATAAGCGTTTCCTCAACGGTAAGCATCGGGAAGAGAAGATCGTCCTGCATCACGTAAGCCGAGATCGCTTTCTGCATCTTCGAGTTAAGAACCTCACCGTTTAGTGTCACGTTTCCTTTCAAGCTTCCTTTCGCGATTCGATTCGCTAACGCATCGATCAACGTCGATTTACCTGAGCCGCTTGCTCCGAGCACAGCTAATATCTCTCCGTCTCGAGCCTCTCCGGAGATCCCGTTGAGAAGCGTCTTCGTCTTGGAAGAGAATAGACTCTCTCCGACGACGGGGTCTGAAGAAGGGACGCGTTTCCAGGAAAACTTGCGGCGGACTTTGACGCTGTAAGTGAGATCGTTGAATGAGAGAAGAAACGGTACGGATCGGTCCGGGGAAGCGAGATCCATATCGACGTGATGCTGATCGTTAAGCTCAACCGTCGTGTCGCCGACGTTCTTCAAGAGCTGTGCGAAGGTTGGAGAAGAGGCGGCTGAGAAGTTGGAGAGATGATGGTTAGGCTCAGGGGAGAAGAACGGTAACGCCATGTTGTCGTCTGCTGCTACCACACGGGACATTACTTCGTGTTTTGTGTGAAAGCGGGAAAATAAAAACTAACGGCGTTATAACTACCGTTAGACTGAAGAGGAAAGGATGAGTTTCTGAGGGCATCATTAAGCCAAGTTTCTAAAGGGGTTTTTAGTGGTGGATTTGACAGTGGGGCCCACTTTTTGGTAAAAACCGGTTACCAAAAGCACAAAATAAGGATCGATGGTGGGAGAGTTTTTACACTGTTTTGCGGGCCCCACTAATATGTGGCGGCCCGCAATTGGTTAGCTTTTTTTTTTTTTTTTTTTTTTAAAAAATCCGAAAAAAAATGAAAAATAAGAAACCCACTTTTGGGTTTCAGCTATAAAGATGGTCTGAGTAATGGTATCTAATATCTATAACTATTTATAGATTAATCTGTCAATGTGGTTGGGCTGTTTTTTTTTTTTTTTTATAAATAACATGCCTTGATTAGTTTGATGAATAATAAAAAAAAAAGAAACTTCAAAGTCACAATGGTGACGGCAAGTGTAGATGAACCTCCAAACCTAAAATCGAAACAAGTTAAAGTGTAAAACACAAAATGCCACATGTCACTAAAATGTTTTCGTATAGCTTTCAAATAGTATATATTTTTAGGTCACTCTTACCAGATTTAGGCCACCTTTCCTTCACCAACCTTTCAAGCTAAGAAGATTTAACTTACACAATGTGAAAAGATGATTCTCATTTTAGGATAGTTACAGTAAATAGGTGAATTCATTTTCTGGATCCGTTATACATGCGTTTTGATTAACATTAACTAAAAGATAGAGATAAACATGAAATACTGTAGATGTTGTCAGGGCTACTAATTGTTGAGAAGATGATATTTTGATTCTTTACACGGATAAGAAACTCCTTTTAACCTTCAGGTGGTTGCAACTATTCTCATCTAAAACCATCATCAAAAGGATTCGATTCACCCCCACGAACCATCATGTACGACAATCCTTTCATCATAGCTCCCACTCGACCACTCATATATGCCTGAGTAGTCAAGCTGAATAACATGATTCCAAGATTGCTGACGTGTTGAACTTGAAGTTTCTGAAACTGTTTCCAGCTTCTGTGTCTTGAGGACGGTTGAGTTCGGGCTTTTTATTGTAACTTTCCGTTGCTGTTGTAGCTGTCCCGTTTCCTCCACCACTACTAGTCTTTGCATTCCACACGCAGCGTGCTGTACAAACCCTGTGAACTCAGATCTCTGCCACAGATGGATGCTTAGTGAAAAAAGATTATGTCAAACCTCTAGGTGGCTTATCGCGTCTACGTGGTCGAGGAACCGGATGTTTTGATATCCACGACTTCAACGACCTGCAGATGTTTGTAATCTCTAATGCTATGCACCAACAATGCAATTCACACAAGAGTCTATCTATGTGGACAAAATAAAGAAGGCACTACTACTCACGCAAGAAAAGGTGCCACCATATACAACTTGAGACCAGCAACTCCATGAGTTATCACCTCATTACTTGCTGGCTGAAGATGATCAAGCGGATGCCATGCAATTTCCTACAAGTATTCCACAACAAACTGAGCGTAAGAGACTCATCCATCATACATACGCAGACAATACCACACCCTACATACACTGATTTCCTTCTTTGTTTGTGGTGCAAAAGATGTATTATCTGAAACCCCAGCAATGATGTAAAGCCGCACTCTTTGCTGTCTGAATGTAAACTCAATATATTCTTCTTTCTTGAGCAGCCTTGAGATATCAAATCCAGTTTCTTCTAAGACCTGTGATTTAGCACATAGAAGAATAGTTACAGAACAGCCAAACCAAGCGTGACAAAACATTCAGCTTTAAGTTTAAACAAACAATCAGCAGGACAGTGAAGCCTAAACTGCCGCAAGTAGGATAGCAGTAGAGAGGTACAAGTAAACCTTTTTAGACTTTGACCATTTCTATACGAATGAAAAGGTAAAAAAAGGACCAGAGAGCGTCCATAGACCATAGTTGACCATCATCAACATAAGGTATTCTCATTTGCAAGAGATCCTGATCAAACTGTTATAGAGAAGAACATTTCCTTGCTCAACTATATTCTCAAGTACGAGAATACGTAAGGACATGTATCATGATCAAACTGTTATATCATACTTCCTGTACCAATTTAGAGAACATGAGAGACATTCTCTCTTCTATTTTTTCACCTCCATAATCTATACTTAAAATCATGCGCACATAAGGTTGACACTTCTGTAAATGTCAATAGCCAACAAAGTAAAACCAACGCACCCACTACGAGAGGTGTAAACATGCGACAGCCTTACTCATAAGATACATGGCTACAGAATACAATCTAACCCAAGAGGAGCTCTTATTCTAATTACATGTATTATTTTTTTTTTCAAGACGCAGTTATGATTCACGAGTGGTTGGTTGCTATCAAGCTACTACAAAAGAATAAAACAAATGAATCACGCAAGAGACAACACGCAATAAAATCAATACTAACCTCACGTATAGCACAGGCATAGTCTTCTTCATCCTTACTCTTCTTCCCACGGGGAAAGCTCCAGCTAGATCCTTTCCATCCCTTCACCAACAAGCACTGAGAAAACAAGAGAGAAAGTGCATGAACAAACACGTAAACTGATGATGGTAAGTAAAGATTCAAAAACTGTAAAGATCACAAGCCTGGTCTAACCCGCTCATAAGTTTCATCCAGAATAATTGCTCCAGTAACAGGAACTCGACACTTATAAGAAGTAAAGTCTTTGAAAATGTCATCAATGTTAGATACATAAGGTCTCAAAACATCACAGCTGTTGAATACTAGCTCATGTTAAGGAAACAGGTCCACAGAGAACAACTTTAAACAGTAATCAGCTTATACTGAAACACAGAGAGAAAGGATACAAAGTGAAGTGAACTCCTTTAAAGACAGAGACTTTAAAGATGGATCATTCTCTACAGCGTTATCTTCATAGTACCAGTAAGCATACTCTACCAGAAACAGAATCCTCTCGAATGACTGTTGATCTTCTTCAGGGACATTCAACACAAATCGACTGAGACAAAACCAATCCGTAAAGACATCAGTACCGAACCCATCACTTCACTGTCTACTAGAAAAAAAACATTCTATTTTGATATACTATAAGCAAAAAAAAAACCTGCAAAGATCGTCAAGGAGTTCCTTTGAGGGGAGGCAGTTTCCGCTATTCTTCGATGAACTTGATGATCGATGGAGACCCGACATTGTTCTTCCCTTTGTTGTGTAGTAGTGGTAAGAACCCTAATACTGGATGACGAGAAGGAGTGTTCTCTCTCGGAGAGAGAATCTGAGGGTGATACTGTTTGGTATGTAAAGGTGGGGCCTTGCAATCTGATTTGGCCTCGTCTCTCATGGATACGATGGATTAACTATCCGAGATCCGACCCAAGTCTCTATTGGATATCCGAGATAATAACCCGCTAGCTATTTCAGAGAAAAGTTAAAAACTTTAATATTTTAGTCGTCATCATTGACCGAGCTTCTCATTTCATTTCTGTAATTTTAGTCTCTGAAATTGATTTTGTCTTCCCGACGAGAGGTGATTTATCGGAACGAGAAAATGTCGTGGCTGCGAACGGCTGTGAATAAGGCAGTGGAGGTCGGAAACCGCAAAAACATCACTCAAACCGTCAAGAACTATGCCGACTCCGTCGTTCAGCAGGCTGGCCAAGCCGTCGCTGAAGGAGCCAAATTGTTCCAAGACCGCATTGTAATTTCTCCACTTTCCTTTTTTTAATTTATTTCCCTTTGCAATTAGGTCTACTTTGATCTAGATTCAAGTTTTGATTTTGCTTATCAAGGAACTTTTGATAAGACTTTGCATGAATAATCTGGACTGTGGCTTTGCAGCGTGTTGGGGCTTATAAGAGTGTTAGTCAGACGATTCAGAGATTGGAAGAAGCTGCAGTCACTTTCAGAGGTCATGAAAGAGCACTGCTTATTACCAGATGGTTATCTGTGCTTAAGGAGATTGATAAAGCTAGTGGAAGTTCCGTCAAGGATAAAGATGTGAGTTCGGAGGAACAACTTGCTTCTGATGAAGCTAAGAGACGTGAATGGGTATTGCTTTTTTTCCCTTTTTTGCATGACAAAGTTTGGGAAAAAAAGTTCAACTATTTACCTATATATCAAGAATACTCTAGTTAAGTAGAGATGATTGTGATCCTTAGTGGTGTTGGGTTAAGAATCATATATGTTCCCGAGCTGGTTTTGTTAAAGAGAAAGAGGAAGAAGTTTATGAAGATGTGATCATCTCATCCTGCATTTCAGATATCAAGACTTTTACTTTAGTAGATATGATTGTTAAGTTAGGGTAACTTTTTGGGTAGAGGGTTTCATGTGCCGTGGATATGAACTTTTTCCAACACATTTTTTTCAGAAGATCCCTTTCCATGTGTAGGTTTTGTATTACGATCCAGATATAGGAGGCCAGCCACTAAACTTCCGTGATGTTTTTCTACAAAGTCAAGCTCTGGAGGGGATCGTTTTGTCCATGGTATTCTTTCGCAACCTAAATTTGATCCTTTGGTGGCTTACCTGGTAAATGAAAAACAAACGGTCTCCATTCTCTTAAATATTCAAGAGTTTGGAACATGAAAGGCTTGAGATACATCATTGTTGATTCGATTTCTCAGTGTTAATTCGAGATAATTCAAATGGAAGGCAATATATAGTTTTGAATTTTGATGAATATAAAGTAAAGAACAAACCAAATTAAGTAGACTCTTATATGTTGTGAGAGCCTGTCATATATCTTGTTCTCGAAATGTTTTGCATAGATACCTATATTTTTGGATATATGAAAATTATGGTACCGTCTATGAGTGTTATTAACTCTATGTTTAAATTTTCAATTACAGATTATGGAGCCACCACATGATGAGGAAGTTACTCTACTCCTGGAGATGTTTAGGTGAGTAATCTGGTATTCCAAAATTCAATAGCGAAAATTTGGCTTTAAAAAGAGCAAGACTCTTGATGCAAAGGTCATAAGACTTTCCGTTTTGGAATTTTTGACACAATTCGTTACTATTTCATACCTAATGCGATTATTTATAGAGCTTAACATTGTTTACAGGCTTTGTCTGAATGGAGGAAAGGAAGTTCACGATGCCATAGTCAGCAGTATGCAGGATCTTGCTACAGTCTTTTCGAGTTACAAGGATGAAGTATTGGTAAGCACTTGAGCAATAAAACTCAGGGCTTTTGGTTCTCCTCCTAACTTTTTTACTTGTCAATGTTGTGTGGGTTGCTCTTGTTCAGGTTAAGCAGGACGAATTAATTCAATTTGCCCAAAATGCTATCACAGGGTTGAAGATTAATGCTGAAATGCTGAGGTGATAAATGAAGATATTCATGTGCCTTTGCTCTCGTTTCTCTTTGAATGAATAACTGAGTCGTAGATCCCTGCTTATCTTGCATCACTTTTGATTGAGTTTATGTTTTCAGAATTGATGCTGAAGCTTCTGAGCTTAGAAAAAAACTCGAAAAGATCAACGCCTTTCGATTTCCACAGGAGAGTGAAGACAAGGAAGTTAAAGAGGCTCCTTTAACAATAGAGGTGAGCGTACAATATCTCCAAACCCTCTTTTCTCTCCCTAAGCTCATTTCAGTAGCTCCATGTGAACTACTTCTCGTTTTGCAGGCTCTTAAAGAAACACTTGCAAAGATTCGTCTTTGCTCCAGATTAGAAGCGCTTTTAATTAGAAAGAGGGAACTAAGCAACGGTGATTCACCAGATATACATGCTCAAAAAGTAAGTTTGTGGGCTTTATTATTCGCAATCATAATCGCTATACAAGTTGATTGGTATTGTCAATCACCATCTTGTTCTACTCGCTGATATGGAGTATTAAGAGTTTCTGTATTCCATGATAGCATTTACATTTCATGACTTGTGGATGTTAGGGAGAAAGAATGTTAACCATGGAAGATAATGAATTAATTTGTATTTGAACCAGGTCGACAAGCTCAAGGTGTTATTGGAATCTTTAGCAAATTCAATTTCTAAAGCCGAGAAACGAATATCCGAAAACAGGTAAAGCTTATCATCAACTCCAGTTAGTTTCCTTTTTCCTGAAGGTGAGACTTACTTTTCATTTCAGTTATGGTATTGGTAGTTCCCTAATTAGTATTTAAGTTTAGTAATATCATTTTCAGTAAATTCTTCCGAGACAATGTGCAATTCATTCCTTGCTAATTTCTGCTGAACTTTGCATATACTTTTTAATCATTTTCCTTCTGTATGCATATCAAATTTAAACTAATACATTTCTGGTTTTCATAAAAGCTTGTCTTGTTGTAGTGTATATGTATTAGTCCGTTGAAGGAGAAACACCATTAATAGATATATATTGTCCGCAGACTTCAGAAAGAAGAGGCACTTAAAGCTCGCGTGGTGAAATCAAATGAAACCGGTGAAAAAGAAAAGGTTTTGTTTCTCCCACTTTTATTTGTTCTTTTAGCATGCAAAAAAAAAAAAAACCCACTTATAATGGCAGAGCACACTCTCCTATTAATTATTATGTACAGGAATTGAGTGAGGAGATTGCACAGCTTGAGAAACAAAGAGATGAGTTGGAAGCTGAACTCAAGAGGGTAACTGAATCTGCTCTGTTTATATAAAACGATTTCATGAATCACTTTTATTTCATTTGAGCATATGATTATTGTGGTAAAGAAGGTGTGTCTAATGAATATTCTTCCATGTAGGTTAATATATCATTAGCTGCAGCTCAAGCTCGGTTCCGTAATGCGACAGAGGAGAGGGATCAATTTGGTGAAGCCAATAATCAGATAATCGCTCACCTGAAAACAAAGGTGGCGTTTTCTTTTGGATGAGCAGCTCTCTCGTGGTTAATAATTTCCACGTGAAATAATTTGGTTCTGCATGCAGGAGGATGACCTGTCCAAATCAGTTGTAGCTTGTAAGAAAGAATCAGAAGTTATCAAGACTTGGATTAATTTTCTCGAGGATACATGGCTTCTTCAATGCTCATATACCGAAACGAAGGATAAGCAGACTTTGTATTTCTATCAAACTCTCAGATGTTTCCCGCAATAGATTTTGCTTTGATGACCAACCACAATGAATAATAATAGTGGATGCATGTCTTAGGGACGAATTGGAGAAGCACGAGGATTACTTTTCGGATGTGGCTTTTAATATACTCTCAACGTACAAGGTAACCTTTTCTGTACATTGTAGAAACTTAGAACTTAATTTAATAAATGACAGAGCTAACTCAACACTTGATGTTGTACAGAAGGAAGTGACACCTTTAGTACGCCGTATAGAAAATTATGTGGAAAATCTGAAGAATCTTGGTCCTGGGTAAATGTCCATTGTTGAATTGATTGCTCTTATTATTGTTTGGTTTATGGCTGATACCTCTAGTTGGAGTTAACTTGCTCCTAGTAGTAGTTGGTGACAGTTTTTGCATGTGATGGTGATAGGTTGGAGAAGCCACCAAATGCAGACGAGGGGGATGTTCAGGTTTCAAACCCGAGGAAGAGTCTGGAGCAGGAGTATCTAGACTATGAGACCAAGGTGAGATTTTCTGCCTTGTTTCCTTTCAAAATTTCTCTTTTCTAGTTGCTCTTCCCTCGTCACTAATATGGTTTTATGAAAAAACTTAGATCATTGCCACCTTTAGCATTGTGGATAACATGAAAGAGCATTTCCAAGTCCTCCAAAGCAAACTGGAAAAGTGAGTTGGAACATTACTCTCCGACCTTTTAGTAATCATTACAACGATATTATTATTGAGTTCTGAACTCGTACAACTATACCAGGAAGGACGACCGGCGTGTGAAAGAGCTATTCGATGACATGGAGAAACTGAGGCAGGAATTTGAGTCCATAGCGAGGCCAACGTTAGAGATAGAGACTCCATCTCCTAAAAGCAGCGCTTCATCACCCAAAGCCCCTAAGCCCAGCAGTAGCAGCATGGATGCTCCACTCGAATCTACTACTAATCTGTCCCAAAAGCCAGAGGTGAGCAATCCTGCCGAGTCAGCACCGACTACTACTACTACTACTGCTGGTTCAGGTCAAGAGTTTAACCATGAAGCCGAGCTGGCCGAGCTTGAATCTGAATTTGGGAAGGTGGCTCGTGATTACTCTGCAGATGAGGTTGATGGATGGGAATTCGATGAACTAGAGAAAGAACTGCAGTAGTAGCTCAGCAAACTCTGAATAATAGTAATGATCGTCACATGCATGCTTCACATACTACACACTGATATGTTTTTCTCTTTTTACCTTCTTCTTTGGACTTAAACTCTCAAAAGTTCCTTTGCTGATCTCTGTATGGTAATCTATGGAAACTGCTTGTTGTATGCCTACTTGGAACAATTGAAAGCACTTGGTGACGTCATCTTTATAGTGGTTACGTATTATGCAGTAGTAACATTAATCTAGTATTTTTCAATATTATTTTAATCATTTTACAAATCAAATCCAAAGATATTCTTCTTTTATTAAAGCAAAGCAAAGACCTGGAGATTAGTCAAGGTTTTATTCTATTTATAAAACAAAAAGACAGTTATTTTAAGTTCGTTGAAACATAATTGAAAATTAACCACCACTGGTGTAAGCTTTCCCTTTATCTAATGAAAACATGGAATAAACGATGATAATGATGATGATGATGATGGTATATGATACCATTCCTCTTTCACATAACATATTGTATTTGATTGTCACCATCAACGGTTTCTAAACTGCCTCTCAACGGTGACGCACAGACGCAGCCATGTCCTACGCATCTCTCAGCGTCAAGGACCTAACGAGCCTTCTCTCACGATCCGGTAGCAGCTCCTCTTCTTCCCCCAAGACTCCGGGTCAGACCCGACCCGTAAAAGTCATCCCGCTCCAGCATCCCGACACCTCCAACAACGCTCGTCCTCCTTCCATCCCTTTCGACGATATCTTCTCCCGATGGACGGCCAAGATCAAGCGCATGAGCCTCCTCGATTGGGTCCAGACTCTGCTTCCCTGCTTCCGATGGATTCGAACTTACCGGTGGAACGAGTACTTCAAGCTCGATCTCATGGCCGGCGTCACCGTCGGTATAATGCTTGTTCCCCAGGCAATGTCGTATGCGAAACTAGCTGGCCTGCCACCGATATACGGTTTATGTGCGTTTCGTTTTCATATAAACAGACTCTTGTGCTGTTAATCATGTTAGATTGATTGTGTTTTATGATTACTTTTTTGGATTCAGATTCATCGTTTGTGCCGATATTTGTGTATGGTGTATTCGGATCGTCTCGTCAGCTTGCGATTGGACCTGTAGCATTGGTGTCACTCCTTGTTTCTAATGCTTTGGGAGATATAGCTGATTCGTCTGAGGAGTTATATATTGAGCATGCCATTTTGTTGGCGCTTTTGGTTGGAGTCTTGGAGTGCATCATGGGGCTGTTAAGGTTATCAGAGAAAGAGGAACGTTTATTATCTTTATCGAAAGATCTTTCTATTTACTGATTTTTTTAAGAGCATGTCCCTTTGTTTGTGTGGTTTAATCCAGGCTTGGATGGCTTATTCGTTTCATTAGTCACTCGGTCATATCTGGATTTACAAGTGCTTCGGCCATTGTGATTGGATTGTCTCAAGTTAAATATTTCCTGGGGTATAGCATTGCCAGGAGCAGCAAGATTGTGCCACTAGTAGAGAGCATTATAGCTGGAGCTGACAAGGTGAAACTTCCTTTTTCAGATTTTAACATTGTGGCTAAGGTGTTTTGACTGGGTTCGATAGTATGTGATCTAGACTGGGGATTTGGTTTTCTCACCTCTTTATGTTTTGATCTGTGTAATCTTTTTCTTACACACTGCATCCGAGAACTGTAAGTAGTTAAAGACTGTCAATACCTGGTTATAACTTTTAGTATATCTAGCTCTCCTTTAATCCTCCTTAGCTTAGACTGTATTTTGGATCATCACACTATGATTATTTTGCTTGTATTATTGTATATAATCATTTGTATACTAAATCTGTTTGGCTCAGAAAGCCTTTTGTTTTTACATATTAGTACTTTCTTTAGACGGATCTTTTTCTCTTTTGTAGTTTCAGTGGCCACCTTTCTTGATGGGATCACTCATTCTAGTAATCCTTCAAGTGATGAAGCATGTGGTATGAGCTTTGTTCTTTCCAATGTTACCAGAGAAACAGTATTTTCCTTTATTAGTTTGATAATAATGTCATGGTGTTTAATGGCAGGGGAAAGCAAAGAAGGAACTTCAGTTCTTACGGGCAGCAGCGCCACTCACAGGGATCGTGCTTGGTACGACCATTGCAAAAGTGTTCCATCCACCTTCCATCTCTCTGGTCAGATCGCAGAAGGGCGAACTATATTTACTGTAGTTTCCTTGTTGAGCTTCATAGTGGTTAAGTATATGCAGTAATAACCAAATCTTGTATATTCCAGGTGGGAGAAATACCTCAGGGCCTTCCAACATTTTCTTTCCCAAAAAGTTTTGATCATGCAAAAACATTGCTTCCAACATCAGCTCTCATCACTGGTGTTGCCATCTTGGTGAGATATTACTTTTATCCAAGTGGGCAATGGAAAATGCAGCTGCACCTAATCACGAGAAACCATAAATGGATAGATATGGCTATCTAACTTCCTAAGGAAATAAAGAAGAAGATAATCTCTTGTTTAGACTCGGATGCAGTAACGCATGTCAGTTAATACTATGTTTGTTTTTCGATGATGAAGTAGTTCTACTCTTTCTTATCCAGGAATCTGTGGGAATTGCCAAAGCACTTGCAGCAAAAAACAGATATGAATTGGATTCAAATTCAGAGGTATTCTGCTTGACTAAAGTAAAATTGAGTAACACTATAACTGCTCTTTTTCGTTTTATTTTACGGCCGTGTTCATTGCAATCTCAACTGTTTCTCTCCTCATTTGTCACTTTGACAGTTGTTTGGTCTTGGTGTTGCAAATATATTGGGGTCATTATTTTCAGCATACCCAGCTACAGGTACGTTATCTTGAGATGATGAAAGTCATCAACAATTGCCACATAAGTATATAATCTTTTTTCCATTTTATTGTATACAGTTTTTTTTTTGGAGTTAATAACCTTAATTTGACAAATCTGTGGATGTCCTGAATGCAAAATTAGGATCATTTTCTAGGTCTGCTGTGAATAATGAAAGTGAGGCTAAGACTGGCCTGTCAGGACTCATAACAGGAACCATCATTGGATGTTCTCTACTGTTCTTGACACCAGTGTTTAAATACATACCACAGGTCTGTCTACATGTGGCGAATATATCAGTTTACAGTACTTGCTGCTCTTTCTGAAACTTTGGAGAGCTGCGAAACTATATTCTGGCTTTCTAACATTCACTCTGTTACTTATTTCTCTGGAATCCACAGTGTGCATTGGCAGCAATAGTGATCTCTGCTGTTAGTGGCTTGGTAAGTTCAAATAAACCCACCTGCCAAGGAGCGAAAGTGAATTTGCTTCTGCCTTTTTCATTTACATTTTCCGGATGTTTACTTATAGGTGGACTATGATGAAGCTATCTTCCTGTGGCGTGTGGACAAGAGGGATTTTACACTTTGGACCATCACTAGCACCACGACTTTGTTCTTCGGAATAGAGATCGGTGTCCTTGTTGGTGTGAGTATTTAAAGTATGTTGTAACTAATGTGTATATGAGTTCTGAGCAATGGCTTCTAAGGACTCATGCAGTTGCAATACTTTCAATTTTAGGTTGTTTTTTCACTAGCATTCGTTATCCACGAGTCTGCAAACCCTCATATTGGTAGGAGGAATTATGTTCAATTGCATCCCGATCACATGCGTTCTAAGAGTTTCTATTTTCTAACTTGGTTTTCATTTCTTATAATGAATGTTCTCCTGGTAGCTGTCTTGGGGCGTCTTCCAGGCACCACAGTGTACAGAAACATAAAGCAGTATCCCGAGGCTTACACATACAACGGGATAGTGATAGTCCGAATTGATTCTCCTATTTACTTTGCCAACATAAGCTACATCAAGGACAGGTGAGAGTGGTAATGCTTATATCTTATGGTGTGAATCTATTGAAAGAATAATAACAAGCCGTGTTTCTTCAAAATGCAGACTACGAGAATATGAAGTTGCTGTTGACAAATACATAACCAGGGGACCAGAGGTGGAGAGGATCTCATTTGTTATCCTGGAAATGTCTCGTAAGTCCCTATATATATATATCTGTTTATGTTGAACCTGAATGATTCATCAAAATGTTTTGAAGAGAGAATACAGAATCCCTAAACAAAGAAACACAAACAATGACAGCTGTAACTCACATAGACTCAAGCGCAGTGGAAGCCTTGAAAGAATTGTATCAGGAGTACAAAGCAAGGGAGATCCAGCTAGCGATTTCAAACCCGAACAAAGATGTTCACATGACAATAGCAAGATCAGGAATGGTGGAGCTTGTTGGAAAAGAATGGTACTTTGTAAGAGTACATGACGCTGTACAGGTGTGTCTTACTTACGTAGAGAGCTCTAACTCTGAAGACAAGAAGGAACCAAGTTTCTTGAGGAGGTTCGGGAATAATGGGAGCAACAATTCATCATACAGTGATATTCAACCCGGTAACACTCTGTTGAAGGAGGCATTGTTGTCAGGGGAAAAATAAAGCATCATGTAATGTAAAGTAGCTTCACACTGTGTATAGTGGGTTGCAATTTTGTATACAGAGTATACTTTTTACTTTTACTTAGTGATGTAATAAAAACAGACATTGGTGGAACTGAGACGGAGGAAACCGTTTGCTACACCTCAAAAAAAAAACTGTTCGGTTTGAATCGGTTCAATTTATTCTACGGGAGTTATAAACCGGTTATCACGAAGCGGTTTACGAAAAACGAGGATTACTAGAAACTGTTATTATTGAGTTCTCATCATCCCCGGAAAAAACATATTAACAAACCTTTGATCCACGGGGAAGAACCCTAGAGGCATTAGATCAGATCGAACAGTTATCTCAGGAGGTGGCAATGGTAGAGGTAGAATCACATATGTAGGTCTCAGCATTCTCTTGAAGCTTGTTTAGAACTGGAAGTTGGTTGTAGATCTAGAAGCGATTCTTTCTCTCTTTCACTGATGTGTGATCTGATCGCTCGTACGGGTCGGCTCCAGCAACGGTACGAGAAGGGGTGCCGTCTCGTTGCCGGGTACTTTATTCCTTTGTGTACTCACTACCTCTGCCTTTTGTCCATTGAAAAGATTGATCATCTCTGTGTTTCCTTTATTTTCTGAATTATTACGTTAATTCTAATATATCTGTGTATAAATGCTTTAACCGGATTGAGTCATGTTGTTCAGGTGCATTCCATTTAGATATAGAATCTCTGAAGAAGTGGGTGATTCTAACTGTGAGAAAGTGGTTGAAGTGTTGATGATCAGTTCTTCTAGTGGACCTGGACTTTTGTTTCCAAAGGTACAAAGCTTTCTCTTTTTTTGTTGAATAAGTTTCATTATCCTATTTGTTGGATTTGATTATAGGGAGGGTGGGAGAATGATGAGACAGTCAGGGAGGCTGCAGCTAGAGAAGCTGTCGAAGAAGCTGGAGTTCGCGGGATTTTACTGGTGAAACCTTTTTCACAACCTTTTTCAATGCCAAGTATGACTGTTATCTTCGGTTGACAATCCAGGCCTGTTAATGTTTCCCTTCTTTTGAACTTTAACCGTGGCTCAGCCACTTTTGGCCCGTGATAACATCTGTCTACATATAAGCTTTGTAATTGTTAGTAGGAAGCTGGACTGAACCTGTAGATTTCAAACTTGCAGGATTTGTTGGGAGAATACGAGTTCAAGAGCAAGACTCACCAAGACGAGTTTTGCCCTGAAGGATTATGTAAAGCGTCAATTTACGCTCTGTATGTGAAGGAAGAGCTGGACTCATGGCCCGAACAGGAGACGAGGAGCCGGACATGGCTCACAATTCCTGAAGCAGTTGAGAATTGTCGGCATGCATGGATGAAATGTGCCTTGGAAGAAGGCTTCTGTAAATGGCACCAAGACAAAGGACATCAGCTTATCCTATAAGCCACACTGGTCTTTTCGTGCTACCATTCATTTTTTTTTGTCAACATAGGAAGGAGGTTTTTGTCATCAATTGTTTCGTTTTTTAAGAAACTTCATATCAAACATAAACAGTGTTTGTAACAAAAACTGAAATATCTATTAAAGTTCAAAAAGTGGCTGGGCCTTCATTAGGAGCAAAAGTGGGCTTATGTCAACATCTAAATGGGTTTGGGTCGACCTAATCCTGTGTTTATGGTTTGTGCTGCTTCTGAAAGGTGCTTTTAGTGATCATCAAACATATTGATACTATTATATAAACTTCTAAGCTTTTTTTTGTTTTTCTTATACCGAAAGTGATTCCTAATGATATTAAACAGTTTCTTTCAACACTCTCCAACTTTATGCTCTCATATGATTCTCCATTAAGCTAATAAAATATGATTAATTGATTCTTAAAAATATTCGATTGAACAAACCATTAGTAATATTTATTTTCTCCCGCTTTATACATCATCACTTCTCTAAACTCAAAACTCTCATCAGTTTCAAAATTCTCCAAGCTTCAGCAATGGCACCCATTGATCCACACTCCTTCACCGACTCCTCTCACCCTCTCACCACGCACGTCTCCCTCTCCCTCTACCTCGACTTCAACACCTCCACCATCCACGCCTCCGCTCTCCTCTCCCTCTCCTCCTCCTTCTCCGGCAACCTCTCTCTCGATTCCCGCTCCATCTCCCTCACCACAATCCTCGACCCCCAAACTCTCATCCCTCTCCCTTACTCCGTCTCCTCAAACCCCGATCCAATCAAAGGCAGCGAAATCGTCGTCGTCCTCGCCGGTCAATCTCAACTCCTCATCCTCTACTCCACTTCCCCTTCCGCCTCCGCTCTCCAATGGCTTTCTCCGCTTCAAACATTCTCCAAATCTCATCCTTACGTCTACACTCAGTGCCAAGCGATTCACGCTAGATCCGTTTTCCCTTGCCAGGACACTCCCGCCGCGAGGATCCGTTACGACGTCGTTATGAACATCCCGAGTTCTCTCTCCGCCGTCATGTCGGCACGTCACGTCCGTCGTAGGCTTCCTAATCCAGAGGAGGCTAAGCATCTCGATGCGGTTTCGTTGTGGTGTGGTGAGGATAGGGTTGTTGAGGAGTTCGTGATGGAGCAGCCTATTCCGCCGTATCTTTTCGCGTTCGCGGTTGGGGAGTTAGGGTTCAGGGAGGTGGGGCCTAGGACTCGGGTGTATGGGGAGTCAGCTGCAGGAGAAGTTCTTGATGCGGCTGCGTTGGAGTTTGCAGGGACGGAGGAGATGATCAAGCAAGGGGAGAAGCTGTTTGGTGATTACGAGTGGGAACGATTTGACTTACTAGTGCTGCCTCCGAGTTTTCCTTATGGTGGGATGGAGAATCCTAGGATGGTCTTCCTAACGCCTACTGTGATCAAAGGGGACGCCACTGGTGCTCAAGTTGTAGCTCACGAGCTCGCTCATAGCTGGACTGGCAACTTGATCACCAACATCAACAACGAACATTTCTGGTTGAATGAGGTTGATTCTTGATTCACTTGCTCCTCAGTATCAGTTTCTGCTTCAGAATGTGTTAGCTTTGAATAGGATTATGTGTATTCTTTTGCCCTTGTTGATGATGATCTCATACGTTTATGGCAAATAGGGATTTACAACTTACGCAGAGAGGAGGATTGTGGAGGTTGTTCAAGGGGAGGATGTAGCTACTTTGAATATTGGCATTGGTTGGAAGGGTTTAAACGATGAGATGGAACGGTTCAGAGACAACTTGGAGTGCACTAAACTGAAGAACAAACAAGAAGGTGTTGATCCTGATGATGTTTACTCTCAGGTCCCGTATGAGAAAGGCTTCCAGTTTGTGCTGAGAATTGAGCGCCAGGTTAGTTGAGTAGAGCCACCTTGATCCCTTCGGTGTTCTCTTGCGTAATGAGACTGAGACGGTCTAATATCTATTTACTGGAAAATGTTCAGGTTGGAAGGACTGCTTTTGACGAATTCCTCAAGAAATACATTGCTACTTTCAAGTTCAAGTCTATTGATACAGATACATTCCTTGTCTTCCTGAAAGCAAACATTCCTGGTATAGAGAAAGAGATCAACCTGCACATGTGGACTGAGGGTGTTGGTATACCGGAAGATGCATATAAACCAGTCTCAACCATTTACACAAAGATCATATCCCTGGCAGAAGATTTTAAACAAGGAAAGATGCCAAGTGAGGATGAGGTTGCTGAGTGGAACGGACAGGAATGGGAGCTGTACTTGGAGAATCTTCCTAAGTCATGTGAACCTTCTCAGGTAGCCTTTTGCCTCCCTTACTCTAAAATAATGGGAAGCTCTTTGGTGCATTTGTTTAGAGAAAGAGATTCAGCCAATGTGCATTACTAATAAGCCCACAACAGGCTAAGTAACATTTGGGTAGCTCAATAGTTAGTCTAGCCCAAGTAGAGGAGAAACAAGCTGAGTGGGTACTGGGAGATTGAATGTGTGTGGAAATAGCCTCTTATCTTTGGAAGAGTTAGTAGTTCTCTTGCTTAGAAACTTGTGTCTTGTATTCTTGTTTGTATTCTCGACTAGGCAAGTTCATGAGCCAGGTTCCAAAACCTATAACTAACACCTAGTTTGCATATCATTGGTGAATCAGGTTGTGGCTTTGGACAAACGGTACAGACTAGCAGAATCAAAGGACAACGAAGTGAAGGTGTCGTTTCTAAAACTTGCAATCTCATCAAAGTGCAAAGAGTACCATGGGGAAGTGGAGAAAACTCTAAAATCGGTGGGAAGGATGATGTACCTGCGTACACTCTTCACTGCTCTCGCACAAACCGGTGGAACCGAAGAGAAGCAAATGGCGAAACAAATCTTTGCAGAAGCTCGAGAAACATACCACCCTATAGCTCAGGGAGTGGTTGAGTCTATCCTCTCTAAGTACATCTAAAACAAGACCCATCTTACGCATAGCATCAACATTCCAAATAAACAAACAATGACTGTAATAATAAAAATTGAATTGCCTTTGCTTAGTACATGACATTCTCTGAGATTAGTACAGCTTTACTTAAACTAGTTATGCAGCATTACTCTCATCTTCTAGCTTCTTGACATAAGCTTTGAGCACCATGATAACCTCAATAGCTGGTGCTTGTAAAGTAGAGACGAGATTAATGGCCGGACTTTGGAGAGCACCAAGCATCTTAGCGTAGACCTCAGCGCGAGTAGGCATGGTCTCGAGAGCTTTGAAATTGTCGGGAGCGTAGAACTTACCTTCAAAGACAGCACCGGCAAAGTCATTGTCTTCGAGCTTACGTTCCTTTTGGAAACTCCGGTAAGGTTTGATGGCGGAAGGGATTTCATCGGTCTGGACAAAGAGCCAAGCGTTCATGCCTTTCATACAAGGCTTGAGAGCTTCCCATTTGGTGCCTTCGATGGCTTTGAAGACCAAAGTGTTCTTGGCGACGACGAGCTTTGTAGTGTCCGGGAGAGTTCTACGGAGGTCTTGGAACTGCTTGACGGTGAGGCCTTTGTAGTTGATGGCGGCGAGGAGGTGGCATTTCTCGAGATGGGACTTGACTGTCTCGACGGTTTCTTCCTTTTTGGAACGAGACACGGCGGATCTGATGACCGGGAGGCGAGGGTATCTTGGGGATTTGGAGAGGTTGGGAGTTCGGTTATGGAAGAGAGGAGACACGGAAGAGGAGAATGAGAGAAGAGCCGCTTCCATTTTTGCACGAAGAGGATAGAGGAGAACTTTTTGTCTGGGGTGGAGGAAGGAGATAGATAAGTTAAAATCCTTTTTTTTAATTTATTAATAATTCACGGATAAATAGAGGAGACTGACGGAACTATTAACTCCGTCAAGTTTTAACACATTTGACCGTCTGGGTATGACTTCACTATCACCTAACGTCTCTGTCTTGAACATATTGTCTCAAAACCAGATTGCATCATTTACTTACTATGAGTTCATCAATTAACTGAAAGAAAAGGTATATGGATGGATTCCTTGTCGTTTCTAATGGTTTGTGGATGTGAGTTAAAGAGTGTCCCAGTTAGGGATATTTGATGTAGCTTCATTCACCATCTTCACTAGAGTCACCTGCATCACAACAACACAACAAATGTATTTAGACAAGTCATTCTTCTTCTCACAACGTACCGTGTCTGAGAAACAGCATATTGGAACCTATCTTAACTAGACTTACTACATCAGAAATTGCTATATACTCTCAATGTACATGATTCGAATAAGTGTTCCCTTATGAGCTATGATGGATGAACCTTAAAGAAACATCCCGTTCGTTGTAGCTTCTAGGATTAGATGAAGTGGTAGAAGTAAATATATAACATACCACACTTTCTGGAACACCTTGAGGAGGCATGGAAATGTTCCTCGGAGGAGGACCTCGCAGATGTGATCTCTTATCGAATCGCCACTCTCCTATTTTTCCATAAGTCAACTCACCCTGTATTTTAAACAGTCGAGTAGTATACTTACACTTTAGAAATCAGAATTATATGAAACTGATAATAAAATAAAACTAACATGGAGTTCTGATGGTGGATAACTGCAATATCATACTTTAATGACCACGTATAAGAAGGTTACAAAAACTAAGATGTATGTTCTCTCTACTTTATTAAAAATTAATCAAAATCGTAGTCACCTTCATGTTGTAGTCGCATCCATAAGTGTAATGAATGATAAACTTCCCCTTGGTAGACAGATCCCATGGAGGCTGAAAGATATGGTGAGAGACCTTGTAAACACGGACGGAGCAAAGAGTATCATATCATCACAGAAATCAGCAAAAAGGTCGATTCCTACCCTACCTGGATCATGAAATCCTTATGAAGTATGTGCCGCACCCCATGCAGAGCAGATGCAACTGCATAACCGTACCTTACCATACCAAACAGAAAAGAGACGAGTCAGAAACCATTGATGGAGAATCAAAAGGCAAGTACCCAATATATGAATAGAGAATAACATTTCCAGGACCCATCCAAATGCCTTATCAGTATCTGGATCGTTTTTCATTGTCAACGAGACATTCATCCATGTAGGAGCTATCTTTTCAAGTGATTCCTGCATAAGAAAGTGATCCCTGTAAACATCAGGTCTTAACACATAAACAAAACAAAAGAATATACTTTCTTTAGAGCTATAAAGTGAAAAGTGTGAGACAGGGACATACAAGCATTTATAGGAGAGACAATCACAAATTCTCACCTTGCTTATGATAACAGGAGAATTGCCAATGGGATCGATATTTGATACTGGACCCATCTCCACAGGATAATACTTTCTAACAATGTTTTCAAACTTTTCAGGTGTAATATAGAAAAAGGGAAAAGCAGCTGGGTATCCTCCAACAGCCAAATTAGGAAGAGGGTTAACAAATACGTGATCAGGCTCTGCCATCAGCACATAGCTGCACAGAAAGCATGAGATTTCAGCAAACAGTCAAATAATACATGATCGAAAGGAAGTGATAGGACATACTCTTCGGTGATGGTAGCTCTTTCAAGCCATTGCACAAATGCCCACGGTCTATTCAAGACAACATACCCCTTAAAGAGTAATTCAATTCATTACAGAAGCCAAAGAAAACCACACCAAGTGAAGAGAGTTAAAAAAAAAACAAAGTTCTTCTCTACCTGATCAAGACCTGGGGGAAGAGGATCAACCACAAACGTTGGAATCTCATCCATCAAGTTATCGGTATTACCGGAATGCAAAATACGGGTAAAGCCTCCCATATCAGAACCAGGAAGAGCTTTCTTCTGCTTATACCAATAATACATAATACGACACTGCCACTTGTTGTAAGGAGCATCTGTAGCTGTTAAGGCAACATGAAAGGGTGCTGGAGAGGAGGTCTTCGACTTTCCGTGAGGCATTTGGACAATAGGATCTAGGAGTGGAGGAGGAGTTCCAGATCTGTTGTGGAGTATGAGTGTGAGAAGATTATAAGTCACAACGAAGAAGCCGAAAGACAAGAGAAACAGAAGCAGAGCTGATGATTTTCCCATTGTATGGAAGTGGACCCCTTCTTCCCTCCTCCACTGCTTACAAACTTCATTCCTGCAATTATAATTTAAGGAATAGAATGTGAATCGTTAGAAGCCAAAGAAGCTAATATACAGTAAGATCCAGCCATCTAAAAACAGTAAACAAGACGAATTCGATTGTTCCAGTATTGCTGCTAACTCAGTTTCTGATTGAACGATAAAATTTTGAAGTATAACATAAGAGAGTTTGAAGCTTACAGATTCCGAATCCAAAGGAGAGTGGAAGTCGCCGGAGAAGAGAAGAATAAAAGAGATCGGAAGAGAGTAATTTAAATGCGAAGCGGAGTTGACTAACGGCGCCATCATTAACGATTTATTCTACACTACTGTCACTCACTACGCCGTTTGACAAAAAAAATTGGTGTTAGGAACGTGCCAATCATAACAAAAGTTTATTGAAAAGAAACACAACTTTGAGAAAGTGAAGTGTGTGTGAAGGCACGTTTTGGGAAATACAACAGACAATCTAATCTAAACTAAGTGTAAAGTGTATGACGTTTTTTTCTGCAACAAAGGAAACGAATCACAGATGAGATATAATGATAATGCATGCCATCATCAAAGACATTAAGTAAACCAGTTAGGCTTAATATAACAAAAATTGGTAATCATAAAATTGGTTCAAAGGAGTCGGAACTCCCATACAAAAATTTATTCCGTAAGGAAAAACTCATCGTCGAAACCATAAGCTTCCTCGTCTCTAGTTTTATGGTAAAAGATTTCATCAACATCTTGATCCTTTTTTTAAAAAAAGTTTGAAACTGCAAATAAATCTGAGAAAAAAAAATAAAGCCGAAGCTTTATGGTGGTAGCGTCTGGTGACTAGTAGACTTAGCCGGAACCAGATCCGTACTTCTTTCCGAGAAGAAGTAACTGAAGCTTGTCGTATCCAGAGAGCACACCAGCACCTGCAATAGCACGGAGGATGTTGGCACCAGCACCCTTGAACAGAGACTTGGGTCCTTCCTTCTTCAGGATCTGTTGGAATGCATCCATCGAACTCTTGTACTTCACGGCTTCACCGGAGGTCATCATCATTCTTCTACGGACTGTGTCGATTGGGTAAGATGCAAGACCAGCACCGTTGGTGATGAGCCATCCAAGGGCAAAGCTAGCGAAGAAGCTGTCCTGAAATTACCCAAACACAAAAAACAACAACATTAGAAACAAACAATGCAAGGCAGGATGGAGATTCTAAGAGGGATCAAAAAAACAAACCTGGAGGTCAGCAGGGAGAAGAGGCTTCAAAGAGTCGTACAGTCCAAAGTAGAGACCACGGTAGACAATGATACCAACACAGGAGATGTTGAATCCACGGTAAAGTCCAGCAATACCATCAGACTTGAGGGTCTTCTTGTAGACATCAACAAGACCATTGAACTGCCTTTCACCTCCCTTCTTGGCTGCCTTAGAGTCATTGGCAAGACGGGTACGTGCGTAATCAAGAGAGTACACGAAGAGAAGGGAAGAGGCACCAGCAGCACCTCCAGATCCCAAGTTACCAGCAAACCACTTCCAGTAGCCATCCCTGTCCTTCTTGAAGTTGAAAAGCCTCTTGAAGTAATCTTTGAACGCAAAGTTCAAGGCCTATATAAAAGTAAGAGATAGTTCAGTAACTAATGCATCATCAAGTAAGTGACAAGCATGTGAAACTTGAGCAACCTGAGTGGGGAAGTAACGGATAACATTAGCAGTGTTTCCTCTCCACAAAGAACCAAAACCCTCATCCTTAATAGTCCTGCCGAAACAGTCACCAATACCCTTGTAAGGCTCAGAAAGCCTGCCAGCCTTAAGCATCTCATCCTGGTTTTGAATCAAAAGCTTGACACGCTCAATGGGAGCAGCAGCAGTCTTAGACACAGCGGCGGAAACACCACCCATGAGGAAATCAATAGCAAAGCTACTGAATCCTTTCTCTCCTGGGGCTTGCACAAACACGGGAGAAGTAGTTGCCGCAATACGGGAAGTGGCGGCAAGAGGGTACTGGAACGCAGCATTGGAGTAGTTTCCGTATGTCGCACGCCTCTGGAAAGAGGATGTGTAACCATGAATGTCCTGAGAAACACCGGTACGCATGAGTTGGCCAGAAGCCTTCTGGAGAATCGTTGGGTGCTGAGTTTGTTCAACCATTTTGACCTCTGCAAAAAAAATACTCGATTATGATTTAAACTGCAGCAAAACATTTGTGGATGAACGAACATACAATAAGCTATACAAACACGACGTTCATGTATATGAGATCTAGTAATATATCTCAATCCAGTATTAACTCTATCAAATGAAAAACAATATAATATTCACAAGCAGGAAAGTCTCGTTTACGAGGTCCACGCAACAGATCCATACATAAGCAACAGAGACGAATCATTTCTAGATCTACACAAGCGGATCGAAGAAACTTAACACAGATCTACTCTACTGAAACGTTATCAATCTAGCCACGGATCTACAACGCAAAACTACGCAGGGAAACCATCAGATCTGTAACAGGAGACTATATCATTTTACCTTTTTGTTGATATAATGAAACAGATCGATGAAAGTTATATGAACAAAACGGGAAGAAGCAACGAGATTTAAAGCAGATCGGAGACCTGAGAGGAAGCTAAACTTACCGAGAGGAATCGATGGCAAAGCGAAACTCAATGAGCGAAGAAGACGAAGAAGGAGAGGAATTGTCTTTGTGGTTGAAGAGCTGCGAGTTTTTTTGCTGGCTTTTTATTGGCTCGAGAAATAGGGCCGCAAGTAGTGATAGAATTAATCTGGTGTGACGCTCCTCTACGTGGTCGGAAACTTTCTGTCCGTTCGATTCTAGACTTTAATGCTATGGATTGTATGCCGTTGATTATGATTACTTAAGGAAATAATATTATATTTATGGAAATGTATGACTCCGTTACTGGCCGTAGATCTTGCTAGCTTTTTTTCGCTGAAAACGTGGAATGTGATGCAAATTGCCGGATTCGTCAGTCAACTGTCTACACGGTGACGTCTATGCTTTTCTGGAATATTTTAATTTTTGATTTTTTCAAAAGAAGTTAAATAATGAAAATACAAGTTTTTGTGACTTTTGTCCACCAACCGCTCTAGTTTCAACAATATTTATAAGTTTAAGAGTAATTTTGTGAAAACTGAAAAAATATGTTGAAAGTCTTTTTAGTTTTGTAGTTTGATTATTGGTTTATTAATATTTCAACATCAGGAAATAAAGGTTGCGAATTCAATAAAAATATATTATCAATTATATAATTTATCATAATGCAAATAAAATTGGATTTTCATAAAACAGTCAATAAAATATAAATAAAATCATTAAATATCAGTTCTGATAAAATAGATAAATTTGTTGGATATATGGTAATATTTTCTCTTAATTTGTAATCAAATAAATCAATATTGAAAATACAAAAGAAATAAGCATATATGCATGATACAAACATTTAATTCCGATTTCCCAAGTTATCAACGTACCTTGATGGTTTTCTTTCTTTATTTTTTAACTTGTCTGAAATTTAATTTATATATATATATGTATAACAATCTTGTGCTTCCGACATTGTTAACTGTTTGTAGGAAACTTACTTGATAGAACAAAAAAAAACTCGAAAACAATATGCTTTGCGCCAATTTATACGTATAACCTTTGCAGAAAATAGTTGACAAAAAATAAAATAAAAACTGTTCAGAAAGAACTTATACGTATAACATCAAGAACCTGACAATTGTGGGAATTAAGGCTAAACCAATCAAGATCAGTTCTTGGTTAAACCGTTGAGAATAAACCAAGTTTTAGATTGTTCTCCTTTCTGCGGGTAAAAGAAAAATAGCCATAGAAACTGGTTATTAAGAACCCAAATAAAACCGGCCGTCGAACCGATCGATACTTTCTTCAAGGCGTGAGGAGTTTGGCTTAGCCGTGAAGAAGAAAACCTTCTGGTCTATATTTCTTTATTAATGAAAAGATTGACGTTTTATGTTTTTAAGCAAAACAGCAAAAGTTAAGTTACATCACAGACTCTGTTTAACGAGATTAGCCAGAAAGAAACAAAACCATTCAAACATGACGAAACTATTCCTGATTAGGAGGAGATCTTGCCTTGGAGGAGTCTTGTCGTTTTTTCACAAAAAGCCTGCTCATATCTTCTGTGGCAACATTGCTCCTGCAAGATATATATATATATAGCCTCATCACATTATGCGATCATCATACGTGTTACAAACAAGATACCACATATAATTTAGGAACTGTTTCTCAAGAAAACGGTGTAATGTCAACAATTCTTCTTAAAACTATGTCTACAACACAATCATGCGAGCATCTATCGAGTCTCCTAAGTAACTGGTAATGACTGTTAGCAACACTCATAACCTCCATAGTTTTATAGGTATAGTTCATGGACTAACCTTCCTTGGAGCTGAGGAGGCACAAGGACATTACCCAAAGTATGTGGAATATTCTTGGAATGAGGCAAAGTTCCTTTTGGTAGCTTGGAACGACGAGGAAGAGAAGAAGATTTCCCATTGAACTCTCGTTTACGTAATGCACTCTCGGCCATTGCAGCTGCAACAACGGAAGCATGGTCATCTCCACTCACCGTTGAGAGTCTCGGTGATTCCAGTAGAGTTAAAGCATCTGGTAGCTGAGGAAGCTCTTCACTTTCTTCCTTCTCCTTTAAAGATCTCCTAACAAAACATATAACTACACTTAAACCAACTTGAACTGTAATACTTTGCTTTGAGCTTAATCGTATTCGTGTCTCTAGTAAGACAAGAACAGCACTTCTCAAAGGAAATTTACAGCTAATATGAAACGAAAACATTCTGACATACAAAATAAGCTAATATGAATCAAACTCGTCATAGCTGTTTAAGATTGGTTTAATTGCTAAATAACAATGACAAAGGCATCATCGGAAAAATCCAAGATTGGGAAACCCTAAAATCACTCACCGTGTAATTGAAGGAGCTGGAGAGGGTTTCTGTTTCTGTTGCGGTTGTTTTGGCAGAGCTTCCTTCTGCTCCGCCGCAGCAGGTAAGACATCGTCGTCGGATGAAGAATCGTCGTAGTCTACCAGGGACATACCTTCTCACACCTTAACCCGAAAACGACGTCGCTTATATCTCCGTTCTCTCTTAATGTAACACAAGAACTAATCCACTGTACTATATATTTTTTTTTTTTTCACTTCATTTAAAGATGGAATACAGAGTCATACAATAGCTGGCGGAAACAGAGATATCCCCAGAAGCTAAATCCCAAAGACGGGAAACTAAAACCCAAAGACAGGACACTTAAACCTACATACGACCATCTAAAAATACTGAAGAAACCAAAACTGAATTCCTCAAGTTAATGGAAGTTCAAAACCATAGATGCAGATGACAAATACCATGAACCTAAAAACCACCGGAGGTTTACGAAGAGACAACCAGACAAAACGAGGACAGCCTCCAATTAGGATAGACCAACACTACTTGAGAAGCTTGACAACCAATTCAAAGAACTGAAAAAGACCAGCTGCCAAACACAATAGCAGAACGAGGGAGAACATGCCTCAACACCAACCTTTTCACCGAAAAGAAGCCAAAAGCTAAGCAAGGGTCCTCGTAGAGCCTCACCGTCGATCCACTGTACTATATATAAATATATATTTTTAATATATATATTTAGATAATTCTCTTAATTAATCATTTGTAAAATTTTATTTAAAAAATAAGATTAAAAATGACTGAAATAGCTTTTTTATTTTGAAAATTTTAAAAATTTGACCGAAAACTTTTTTTCACGGTTATTCTAAAATATTTCTCTATATTATTTTATTCATTATGATTTTTTAAGCAACTTTTCTTCATTATGATTTTATAGCATAATATATACAATACTACATCATATAAAAACAATTAGATGATTTTTGTCCTTACATGACAATATATCATGTTTGGCATTGACCCTTTTGCAATTTTAATCAAATGAAACTGAGTAAAACAAACAAACAAAAAACAAAAGAAGTTTTGATGATAAACATGTGTGTGTGATGACATCAATATATACATGGTACCACTCATCATCTCAAGCTGCTTTGCTTGTTCCAGCTAGGTAAAGATCGTTCAGAACTAATGCTAAGATCGTTCAAAAGACTACTGTTACATGACTTCAAATGGCCTATGTTAAAACCCCTTAACCCTGGAGACTTTTGCTGGTATGCACTTCTTCCCCTACTATTATTACCAACCCTCACTTTGCTTGGTGCTTCACTCATTGCTGAAGCTGTCAGGCTTAGCCTGTTCTTATACGGTGAGTAGCTTTCTGACTGCGTGTCGAAACTTCTCAGTCTTATCTTTGTGGAGCTCATTGATCTTGACTTTGCCTTTGCTGACTCTGTTGCAACCATGTATGTTGGTCTAGTGACCGCACCACCAGGGTTCTGTTGTTCCTCTTCACTTATTGAAACTTGTCTTCTCTGATTATTATTATTACTCGCTAATCTTCTTGGTGATGAGTTCCTCTGAGTTGTATTCAGTGTTTCATCTTTTGGTTTTGGTTTTAAAGACAAGCCGAGATCTTCTAGCTCCTTTCTCTTGGTTCGTTGAGTATCTACCCATTCGTCTAACCATTTCGTGTTACTTCGTTTCTGGTATGACTCTGCAGATTTCTGATGTTCGTTTCACAAACCAAACAGTTCTCAGGTCATTATGAAACCTGCAAAAATGTCAAAGCAACAAGCGTATATAGAGTACCCGGTGCGTTACTGCATATTCCTTTATCTTTTCTCTTCTTAACGAAGCTTCTTTCTTGCTCATGACCACAGCTTTTGCTTCTTCCTTTGTTAAAAGACTATCATTCCATCTCTTCTGACCGTTAATGTCCACCTGAAAATCATAATACGTTTCTTACATACTAGTAAAGTACTGCACCGTTCTTTGAAGAGTTTAAATCTTTTGATATCAGGTTATGTACGTACGTACCTTGAGTTTGTTCTCGGTGAACATCTGAAACTTATTGCTCTCTTCATAATCTCTGTGAGCACCTCCGGGAATCTGTGTTCTCTTACCGCAGACTTGTGATTGGATGTTCATAACGGATTGCAAGCGTTTTAGTGTAGTCATTGCTTGGCGTCTCACTGCACGTCCTCTGATGTATGCTTGGAGCTTCACTATTCCCTTCAACGCACGTAGAGCTTTCCTTGCCTACCAATGAAGTTCAATAACATTTATCAACATGTTACCATAAACCATAAAAGAAAGACAATTGGTGCTTTACATCTGTTTCTCAAAACTACTTAGTGATTTGACATAGGAAACATATCCATCAGGGTGATTGTTTTCAGGAATCAGATGAGAAAAAAGGGGTAATGAAACTTACAAGATGACCCCGAAAAGCTGTCTGAATCCGAGTAGCAGCAGCAAGAACTTCTTCCTCTCTGTTTAGGACGAATTGATGCTGAGCTACCAGATCAGGAGTTGAACCTACGGAATCTAACTGTCCACTACAGGTTACTTGGCTGACTTCACCCACGTCTGACACACATTCCTCCTTGTGGGATTCGTTTCTTGTCCCCTTCTCTGGAGGTGCTGTAATGGAAGGTGGTCTTATTTTAACCTTTAGCTTCCAAAATGTCCATCTTCTTCTCTTCTCTTTCTGCAGAAATACATAACAAAGTATGAAACAAGAAGCAATAAAACTTTCACCACCAGAAAGAATGAGGTTTACCTTGTCTGAGCGAGCTTCTGAAATAAAAATCCTTTTCAGAATAGTGAACAATCCCTTCTTCTTCTTTGCCACAACCATCACCTTCTGATATATGGCTCAGGAAATTCAGTCAAACAAGATTCAAAGTAATTATTATTTAACCAAATGAATCACTATTGAAGTGCAAATCATCGATACTCAGATCAGTACTCTAGAATAGTTTGATTCTAGGAAGAAAATAACCCGCAAATCTTTCCCTGGAAAAAAAAAACTGATAAAGATCTCCCTAGAAAAGTGGATCACAAAAGCCACCAAAACATAACAAAAGTATTTAAATGAAAACAGAAAACAAGGCACTAGCACAAGATTGAAGTCTTTGTCTCCCAGCTTTGTAACAAAACATTTAAGAAAGAAAAGAAAAAACACAAACTTACTTAGTGAATGGTGGTGTCAAAACATTAGCTAAGTATTCAGACAGGAAGCATGCATTGTTCAACAGCGAAGAATATGACTTTTGATCAAATTATGTTATGTGAACAAACAAGAGAGAAGTGTTAGTGTCTCTTCTCCACTGTGCCGACAAGTTAACGTGACACTTCATTTTGCACTCCCATAAAATTTATTCTTTTACCCCTCCCACTGGCCACTTCCCCCACACTTCTAATCTTTGTTCCCATTTATTATAAACTTGAAAGCTCTGTTGCATTAGGGTTTACAGATCGGCATCTCCTCCATCAATGTCACTGCCTTTTCATACATGTCAAGATGAGATAGTCACCATCCAAGATTAGCTTCTTCAGTTTAAAAACCCAATTAAGAAGTGAATAATAACAAAAATCAAGGTCATCATGTCTCTTTACAAACTAAAGTAATCATGTGCATCTGTGTCTTTCCATACTTCTATATAAGTCAACTTTTAAGACTTTATTGGCACATAATTAGTATGATTGTGAATCTTCTATTAAAAACTGGTCAAATTGACAGTGACAGCGCGCTGCATATTTGTTTAGATGCCAAAGAAACAAATGATCCAACTGTTATCGCTTCTCAATAGTAAGGGTGGTCACAATTACTTTCTACTAGGACTTCCACTCGGTACTTGATTCTTATCAAGTAGTCGTCTTGATCAAGAATCGTTATTTTAATTACTTGTAAGTAAAAAATGAGTATCAATTACTAAAATAAAACAATTACTTAATTTGTTATCGTGAATTATTAATCATATTTTATTATCTGCTTTTACTTTTGAACTAATTTTTTTAAATTATATTCGAATAAATTGTTTCTATGATAGATGAATTAAAGTGACATATTTATAGAAAATTTTAAAGTTTTTTTTTATTTTGTATTTATCATATGTCGACTTAAAACATATGAAAAGTAATGAAATATTTTTTATTAAATACAAAATTGTTTAGATTAAAATGATAACTAGCTAAGTTTTCGTAATTTCATATGCAATGTTTAAGTAACTAAAATAAATAAATAATTATTAAATAACCTAAAAATAATTATTAAATAATTTACAAAATAGTTTAGAAGTAACAAATAGAAAAACGAGACAATTAACTTGTAAGTATATCATTTTTTGTAAGTATTTGAAAGTCTCGTTTTTAATAAGCTAAATACAAGTTAAATTTTTCATTACTTGAACAAACCAAACCAAGTATCAAATATGCCAAAAATAGTAAGTATTTGGCATGTGCGAACCCCTGCTCAATAGCTATATAAATATTTCTCTTTTTTTATTTGTCCAAAAAAAATATATTATATTTCTCTTTTTAATTTATTAAGAATCCGCCTACGATGGTTGTAACAAGCCCAATAAAATAAGCGTAAGTAAGCCCAGTAAAGCCCATTATACGTAAGTCTACTTTCCTCCCCTGACCAGTTTCCTCGCTACTCTCTCGACAGAACAGCTGATTAGCTTCTATCATTTGTTAGGGTTCCAGTCAGATACCTGCAACAAAAATGGCTTTCGCTGGTCGTGTCAGATCCGGGATCTCCTTCTTCAAGACCATCGCAGTATCAGACTCCGTCTCCTCCGCGAGATCTTTTCCCAGTGGACGCCCGCTTATCCCTGCGGTAAAATCGTTTTCTTCAAAAGTCAAATCTCAATTCCAATTTACTCTTTTTCCTTGTTGAGAGTCGATTTTTACAAAATCCGTGGATCCGATCCGATTCACTGATTAGCTTGATAGCACGAGAGGATGGGATTATCGTATATACATTGTTAGGCTTTCTATGTTTTTGAAGTTCCTAATTGTATATGTTATGGTCGAGATAATGTTATCAATTAGTCTTCATTTTTTATTTTGTTTTTGTCGCAGTTAAGAGATTATGCTACAGCTTCAGCTCAGAAAACTGGCAATGTTAAGGTACACACACTTCCTTATTCTCTCAGTTTTTTCTTAGCTAAGGATGTTTGCATCTATATTCATCAAACTCTTTCATATATGTGAGAAGCGTGAAATGGCTTGTATTGTTGTTGGATAAGCATGAAATGAATCGATGGATAGGTGCATTGTGCATTGATACATCACCTGGTAGTGTAGAAGGATTTATGCTTGTGTTTTATACATTTGTGTAATGTTATTTTCAGGTGCCTGTGGCTTTAGTTGGTGAATCTGGAAACTTTGCTTCGTGGCTGTACATTGCAGCTGTGAAGATGAATTCTTTGGAAAAGATTGAGTCTGATCTTTCTGAACTGGTTGAGGCAATGAAAACAAGCCCTACTTTTTCACAGTTTACAAAGGATCCCTCTGTTCCTAGAGAGACGAGACTGGCTGCTATTGTGGATGTTTGTGACAAAGCAAAGTTTGCAGAACCCACCAAAAACTTCCTTTGTATGTCAGTTGAGTTTTTGAATGATTTTTTGGTTAGCCATGCTGTTTGTTGTGACTGATCAAACGTTGTTTGTTTGTTTGGCTTTTTTTTTTTTACTTTTTAAAATAGCTTTGTTAGCTGAGAACGGGAAGCTGAAGAACCTAGACGTGATTGTCAAAAAGTTCATGCAGCTTACAACAGCACATAGGGGAGACGTCAAAGTCTTGGTTACCACAGTCATGGTAAGCTATAGTTTTAGTACTGTTATCTTTATAAGAAACCATAACCAATAGTGTGTATTGATACAAGAAATGTTTTATCAATAGCCACTTCCCCCTGCTGAGGAGAAGGAACTCAAGGAGACACTTCAAGAGATAATTGGAGAAGGGAAGAAAGTAACAGTGGAACAGAAGGTATATGTAATGTTAGTGATTATTATTATTAAGCTTGAATTTTTAGACATCGATGATGTCTAAATGGTTGTTATGCTCTTTTCTGCGGCAGATTGATCCGAGTATCTATGGAGGGCTAATAGTAGAGTTTCAACAAAAGGTGTTGGACATGTCAATCAGGACAAGAGCACAGCAGATGGAGAGGCTCCTCCGTGAACCTGTTGACCTCAGCAACCTTTGAAAATCCTCCTGAGAGTTTTCACTTAAGAAACATGTTTGTGATTCTGCAACCCAGTTGATAAAATAAATATATGACCCTCATGGAGAAACAATATTGTCGCTTTTCAAAATTTGTCACTGCATTTGTTTACAAATGTTTGTTTGCTTCAAAATGAAATAAGCTTTTGGAGATTATTTACGTTTTGAGAATAGATGGTCAATTTGGTAACATGATGAGCCACGGTCATTTGTTTAGTAGTGATGTTTTACGGTTTCACCTAGGCGGGCATGCAGGAGGTCTGTGTAGTTCGGTTAGTTCAAGAAATTTGAAATAAAGTTGGGTTCGGTATTAGTTTTTGAAAATCATAAGTGTTTGGTTGTATTTTGGTTCAATTTTTTTAAAATTTCAGATAGGTTTTGTTAATTTCTATTAAAATTTGGTTATTTCAGTTAGTCCGGTTCAAAATTTTGGTATGGTATGGTGGTATTTTTCTTGTTAAAAAGATGAAATAACCGATTGTTGAATCGAACTGAAATCAAATATTTTTTGAAATTACTACAAAATCAAACCGAACTTCTAACTAAATTAACTGAAAAACTTGGTTCGGTTCGGCAGATTCGCCGCGGTTCAAAATGCCGTAGTTTCACATGGAAAAAACAAAATCGGGTTAAAGAAAAAAAAGAGAAATAGAAATGGTAAAAAACAAATTGATCTCTAACACTAATTTTAAAAGGAGTCAGCTTTTTGTTTTCATCGGCCATCACTCATCATCCCTAACCATAAGGATCTTTGTTCTCCCTAAAGCGAAACCCTAGATTCGTCCCGTTGAATCGAAGATGCTGCGAACTGCAGGGAGGAGGGTTTTGTCTATTCAGCAGAGATCTTCGACTGCGACCTCTCTCGTCCTTTCCCGTGATCATACCATCGAGTCCTCCCCTTCCGCTGCCCCCAGATCTGTTCCCTCTGCTAATCCTTCGTCTTTCAATTCTTATCACAGGACCCTTATAAGAGGTTTGCTAAATCTACAACCTTTTTCCTCTTCTCTGAATTGGTTTTCAGGTTTTTTTTTTAAATCATTTTTTTGTTGGTACGGGATTGATTGAGATTCCAATTATCGTATCTACGCGATGATTCGCAGTGCTAGACGGTTAATTAGAGCTTGCTTGATGTAACCATTTCCGTTTCGTTCTTCAAATAGCTTTGGCTTTATGTGATTGTTCGGATATGAATTAACCTCTTCTGAGATAATCATTTGTTGTTTGTAGAATGTGCGTGCGTGATGCTTTTCCATTTTTTTAAAAAAGTTTTGATCTTTGGGTATCAATGTATTTGTATATTGTTATTTACAAAGAGAGGGATGTTTGTCTGTCTGCACATCATGTTGAGGAATCTGGAATATACTAACCTAAATAGCTATGTATTGCAAATTTGCAATCTTTGCTTTTGTTGCGTTCTAATCATTTCTCTGATGCACATTGTTGAATTTGTTTTTGTGTACGTTAGAATGGTTTAGTTTGCATTGAATTTGATATCATGGTAGAAACTGTTTGGATGAATCTGTTATAATCCTGCGTCTTTCCTTATATAGCACATGGATTTTGTTTTCTCTTTGGAAGCCTACACATTAATATCATATGTGAACATTTCATTGCTTATTTTTATAGAATACTTGAAACAAAGATGATGATATATATTTATGTTTCTTGCTATTTTTCAGGTTTCGCTTCTCAAGTCCTTACCCAAGGAAATGAGGTAGGCTTTGCCTCGGAAGTCCCAGCCACGGTGGAGGCTGTAAAGACACCTAACTCAAAGATTGTTTATGATAACCACAACCATGAGCGTTACCCACCCGGTGACCCTAGCAAACGTGCGTTCGCCTATTTCGTCTTGTCTGGTGGGAGATTTGTGTATGCCTCTGTTCTCCGCCTTCTTGTTCTGAAGCTTATTGTCAGCATGTCCGCAAGTAAAGATGTCCTTGCACTTGCATCCCTCGAGGTCGACCTCGGTAGCATAGAACCGGGAACTACTGTAACAGTGAAGTGGCGTGGAAAGCCCGTGTTTATCAGGAGAAGGACTGAAGACGACATCAAGCTGGCCAATAGTGTGGATCTTGGATCACTGAGAGACCCACAAGAAGACTCGGTCAGGGTCAAGAATCCAGAATGGTTAGTGGTGGTTGGAGTCTGCACTCACCTGGGATGCATCCCCTTGCCGAATGCTGGTGATTATGGTGGCTGGTTTTGCCCCTGTCACGGCTCACATTACGATATATCTGGAAGGATCAGGAAAGGTCCTGCACCGTATAACCTGGAAGTACCAACATACAGCTTCTTGGAAGAAAATAAGTTACTCATTGGTTGATGAATAAGAACAAGAACGCAAAACAGTCAGCTTCATCTGTTTGTTTCTACTTTTCTTTTTCTATATTCCGGCAATTAGAGCAAGATTGTCGAGTTTTCTTTTGCTTAATAATAAAAACTTGTACTCGAGCTCTGTTTTTTTGATGATGATGATGGTGAAAGACTGTTCATAGTATGTGTTTATTCGTTTATCAGCTCCTATTTTACTTATGTATGTGAGAGATGGGTTGGTATGTCAAAGTTTCTAGGCTTCAGCATCACAAATTAAAAGCTGTATTTACCACAATGAGTTGCATACTTGAAAAGTGGACACAAAATACAATATATAGTTTGACTTTTTATACATGAAATAAATTTTGGGAAAGAGTAGTTTGTCTTCTTCTTCTAACACTATTGGAACAGGAACGTATCACACCCTAGCTTAACCTACCAAGGTGTCCTGATGGCACAAACAAAAGGCAAAGTCCCTGTGACCCTTGCAAACAGACAACAGCCATTCCATATTACAAGACTAAAGCAACCTCTCATGTTTATCATAAGACACCATTAGGATTAGTTTTAATATTATTCTATTACATGCTCTTATGGAAATATGACATCATTAGGACGTGAGAATGGTCAAATATTAGCATCTATAATCCATTCATCCCCTCTCATTAGCGTTCTCCACCTAACTCACGATCTCACCAACCCCACACCACCTCTTGTTTTTATCCTTCGATCAAACCAAAGAAGAACATCACTTTCGTATGTCCTAATGGCGTCCATTTCCAATCTCGTAAATCTTACACCCGCCGCTTCTACCAACTCCAGATCTTCTTCTTCTTCCCCCTCCTCCGTCTTACCAAGATCCTTCATCAACCTTCGCAGTTTGAGCGCTAAGCTTTCCTCTTCTTCTCATCTTTCCCTTCGTCACAACCAACCCTCCAGACCTTCCCTCTTGTAAGTCTATATCTATCCATGTTCTTTGTCTCTGTTTCTCGCTCAAGTTGGTTCCTTTTGTAGACTAGCTTTAATGGGAAGTTAGAAAGTAATTAACTTTTGATGGTATGGATTAAGACAAAGCTAGCCTATATGTTCCTTGTCTATTTCTCGCTATGGGGTTTAGCTGAAAACGTACCTCGTATCTCAAGCTGCTTCCTTTTGTATACTAGTTTTAATCGGAAGTCTAACGTAATTAACTTTTTGATAGTATGGACTAAGAAAAGCTAGACTGTATCTTCCTTTTTTCTTTTGTATGTGCAGAATCTTGTTTTGTTGATGATTGTGTCCTGTTTTTCCTTTGGTTAATATTTTGCAGTGTGAGGTGTGCAGCCTCTGGTGGAAATGGAAGCGCTGCAAAGAGAACGACGCTTCACGATCTATATGAGAAGGAAGGACAGAGTCCTTGGTATGACAATCTTTGCCGTCCTGTCACTGATCTTCTCCCCTTTATTGCCCGTGGTGTTCGTGGCGTTACTAGCAACCCTGCGGTATTCTTATAATCATCTCCCTCTCTCTGTTTTGTCTCTGCTTTACTCTGTGGTTGTTTTTTGTCTTAAACTCCTTCACTGTGTAAAACCTTTTGCAGATCTTCCAGAAAGCTATCTCCACTTCAAATGCTTACAATGATCAGTTCAGGTACTGCTTTACTATAATATCTTTGGGATGCTTTTCTGACAGTATTATTGTTTTGAGTATCTTTTATTGCTTCTTATGTTTCTTTAGAGTTCATTTCTGATTTGTTCTATCTTGATTTTTTGGTTGGAAACTTTATTAGGACACTTGTGGAATCAGGAAAGGACATTGAAAGCGCCTACTGGGAACTTGTGGTGAAGGATATTCAGGATGCGTGCAAGCTTTTTGAGCCAATCTATGACCAGACTGAAGCTGAGGATGGCTATGTCTCTGTTGAAGTCTCACCTAGGCTTGCTGATGATACCAATGGCACTGTTGAAGCTGCTAAATATCTTCACAAGGTTGTGGACCGTCGTAATGTCTACATTAAGATCCCTGCTACTGCTCCATGCATTCCTTCCATCAGGGATGTCATTGCATCTGGAATTAGTGTCAATGTCACGGTAAGAAGTCTTCCATTTTTCAGTGTCTTGATAGTGCAAAGTGCTGAAGGACTTTAAAATGAATTTTCTTCTCATGTGGTCTTATATGATATGTCCTTGTTCTTTTATGTTTCAGCTTATATTCTCAATAGCCAGATACGAGGCAGTGATCGATGCATATTTGGATGGGCTCGAGGCCTCTGGACTTGATGACCTCTCAAGAGTTACAAGTGTTGCATCTTTCTTTGTCAGTCGGGTGGATACTCTCATGGACAAGATGCTTGAGAAAATTGGTACCCCAGAAGCCTTAGACCTCCGTGGCAAGGTAAAGCTAGGTTCACCAATGACAATCTTACACACCATCACTTGTGATTCGAGTATGACACAGGTATAATGTGACTCTTGCAGGCAGCTGTGGCTCAAGCTGCATTAGCATACAAGCTGTACCAGAAGAAATTCTCAGGACCAAGATGGGAGGCTCTGGTGAAGAAAGGTGCCAAGAAGCAGAGGCTTCTCTGGGCATCGACAAGTGTTAAGAACCCAGCTTACTCTGACACCTTATATGTCGCTCCTCTCATTGGACCTGACACTGTGAGTCACTTTTTTGTTTGTTTAATATATAGTCTATAATGAAGATCAAAAGGCTGTAGTATTGGAAGCATTCCTAGGCTCTCGATTTTGTAAACAAGTGTCTCTTTTTTTTATTGGGGTTTAGGTGTCCACCATGCCGGATCAAGCCCTGGAAGCATTCATAGATCATGGCACCGTGAAGAGGACGATAGATGCGAATGTGTCTGAAGCGGAAGGAATATACAGTGCACTAGAGAAGCTGGGAATAGACTGGAACAAGGTGGGAGAACAGTTGGAAGAAGAAGGTGTAGACTCGTTCAAAAAGAGTTTTGAGAGTCTGCTTGGTACACTACAAGACAAGGCCAACACTCTCAAATTAGCCAGCCATTGAAGCTTGTCCTCACGGTTTGACCTTGGTTTTTCATGTTGTTAATGGTGATAATAAAATAAAAGAACCTTTGTGCTTTTGTTCTTTGGATACTATGCTTTCTAGAGATGTTAAAAATGGCTTTTGTTTCATGTTCACAAATATGGATTCTTGTCTTGTTCTTTTATGATGTTGAATCTTCAAATACTAAAAACTACTCTCGATGTGATGATGTGATTATCGAGCCTTTTTATTGGGTTTGTTATGATTGGGTTTTAATGATATCACTTCATAGATTTTATAACTAAATATGAACACAAACCACTGTTAGCTTCTGTTGCTTGGCTTTGCCAGTGATTGTTCAATGTCAGTGTCGTCATTATAGAGACGAGGGAAAAAAAGCAACACAAGATGCAGTTTACCTCAGCCCTTTGCAAGTCTATAAACGTATCTTTTCAATTTTCAATGCCTCAATAGAGAAACAAAAAGAGGTCAAGAAAGGGCTGAAACATACTAAATATACCTCAGCCCTTTCATATGTTGCTGCCTAGATATCACATACTGGGCCACTGAGTAAACAATGCCTAAAACTCCCAGAAGCCGAACCTGAAACACGTCCGTTATTACCACTGCTGCAAAGCTAAGTGGCACAGTCAGCATCGGCGACGGGTCTGAGTTTTTAGTGCTGTAACTCCACACGTATCTGTTGAATATAATGTGAGCTGGTGCTGTGAGTATTAAGAGAGCGAGGTTCTTCACCGCAAAGAACCATTCACGCCCTCCAATTTCTACTCCCCAACCTGTGTTTCCACCGAACCAAACTTCTTCCCATACAACGTACAGAGAGGATAAAGCCAAGTATGTTGATATAGCTAGTGTAACCGGGAAGTATCTCTGTTTGTCGCCGAACCCGGATAAGAGATCGGAGTCTTGGTTTAGGAGAAGTAAGATAGGAGCCAGGAAGAAGATCGCTTGGCTTGAGCCGCCGGAGATGTGGATGTTGAGAACTAAGCATATGGCAAAGCACACGATGGTGGCAACGTTACCAACCGCAGGCATCCAGGCAGCTCCTTCTTCTGACATTTTCTCTATCGCAAAGCTTTGGATCGAGGTGGCCCGGCGTTGCTGCATCAACCTCGTTCGTGTTGGGAACATCCCCCTTGCGCCGCCTTGGGTTTTTGAGTGACCACTCTCAGAGACTTTCTCACGCAAAAGCGAAGTCAGCTCAAACTTGATCAAGAGAGCTATGAGCATGAAGATCGCTGCATAGAGACCTAGAAGAGATGTTCTTGCACCTTCAATGGCCAACATTGCTGTGACTTTCTTATCCTCCTCCCTTGCATCCCAACCCCAGGCAACATTATCCCCGAGATCATTTTTAATTCTGACCTGCCCTTCTAACAAATAGGTCACTGGAAATAGAGCCACGAGAAGAGCAAACACCCAGGGAAGCAGCTTTGTGCTTGAGGCAGATGGAAAATGGGTGAAGATGACAAAAACTGAGGCACACACCATTGTTACAACAATCAGAGCGTGTAGAACAGCAGCTTGTAGAAAGAACTCAGCAGATATGTAAACACCGAGAGCTAGACCCATGGCAACGGAGTAAAATGCTCTCAGTTCTACCACGTATTTGATTGGGATGAGAGATGTGGCAGCAGCAAGAATCAACAGGAGTGCCACAATTAACAGCCAAGACGGCCAAGTCGGTTTCGATGCCATGAATCCGTAGATGGAGATGTCATCAGCTGACTGACGAGCGGCCTTGATCATTTCTGAATGGTAACTCCAGGTCATAGGCATTGGTGGCTGCATCAGAATAAACATGCATCCAGTTGCCACTACCAATACCAAGCATCTCTTAGCTGACTGCCAAAAAAAAAGAAAATGGTCCTATCAGTGATAAGCAACAGCTTAACCATTTATTAGTTCCAGCACGACTACATTTACGTACAGTCTTACACTCCATGAACTTTAATTGGAGGTTTATAACATGAGTGCTTTCAAGAATAGAGGTTAAAAAGCCATTTAAAAAATACTTCTTCTCATGCTTTATTTTACTCCATTACGTAACCTATGACAGTAATAGACAAACTCGTAACATGTTACATGACCCCATAGGAACCGAGAATTAGAGGCTTGCTAAAGAAATGCTGCTAACCACCTAAGAATCTTATAGAACACTTTCCCAGGTAGCAATGATAACTAATTGATTCATAAATTGAAGATGGTTCCTTTTCAAATAATCCGACGGAAGATACAACAAACGAAACAAGCAAATAGTAAACAAACATACCAGGACATGCGAAAAGTGGAGGGCAACAATTGGTATACAGGCCAAACCAATTAAAACGATGCAGAAACCAAGAAGCAAGCCATCAGATGGTGGTCTTCCATTCCACCACTGTAGAGCATCAAATATCGTTTCTCGGCAAAACCAAACAGAGATAGCAACCACTAAGGCATGAGCATAACCTTGCCATGGTTTCATTTTAGAGGCAGATTTCGACTTCTCCCTGCACATTCCACCAACAGAGTCAAATCGAATCAATGTTAAAATTCACGGTGAGATGTGTCTGTAAAATTCAAAATGCCTATTACATACTTGTATAGCAGCAACGGAGGGGAAACAGCTAGCAGTAGAGCTGCAGACACCCATACAATTGATTTTGATGAAAGGAAGAGCATAGCCAACTTTGCTGAATACAGACAAGTCAAGATCCAGACTGCCTTTGATCCAATTCGGTGATCAGCAAATAGTCTCCTCGCCACAGCCAATCCAACTAGCGTTGTCAAGATAACCATGTAACTAGGGTACATCACCTCGTCTTCCATTCCATAATGGTATATGCTTGAGTAATTAAAAAAGCGGTCCTCGATGTAGCACAGCAATAACGCGTGGGCCACCATACCAGCTTCAGCCAGGAAGTGAAATTTTGATGGCAGAAGAACAAGACCAGGGATGACCATGGCTATGATAATGTTAGCCACTATAAGCTTACAGAATGATTTGAGGAACATGCCGGCTAACCATATGTTTAAATCCCAGTAGTTATGCATTACGAACCATATAACCATTAAGCTTCCAAGAGCAACAAATGCAAAGTAAGAGGGCACACTTTTCTTTGTGAAAAAACGAGCAAAATAAAGCCCAGCGACTGCAGGAAGAGGAGTAAACTGCAAGATGAACAGAGTGAAATTCAATTGTTACTATAGAAGTTATCATATATCAAGCACAGGGCATCACAAATGAGGTAACTAACAGAATCCAAGTTGTCAGCTTTCAGGATTGAAACTTCAAAGATGGACACATACTTTACTTGAAAAAGGTAAAAACTGAAAGTGAAATACTTACCAAAAGTGGAAACCCTACAACGATCGCTCCTGCAGAACTCACAATCACAGCCAAAGCTGTGAAAAAGGCTGAGCTAAGACCACTCGAGATCATTCCAAGAACCGAAGCACCAGCGCCAGCAGCACCTCCAAGCATTGTTGTGGTCACGAGAAGGTAGTTCAATGGAGGGGGCACTTGGATATACTTCCCAAAAGAGCGAAAAACAACTCTAATCTCCAAACAGATCACAACCACAACCATAGCAATGGCCCCATTTACAATCCGAATGCTCTGCAGCTGATGGGAATCCTTGGTAACCCACCAAAGACCACCTCTTGTCGAAGCGAAGAGCTGAAACAGGAAAGGGATAAAGAACAAGAGCAGCAAATCGGAGATTGAAGCAGCTGATGAGAACATCACAGAGTAATGTGAAGCCACGTGGAAGAGAAGCGGCATAAACATCAAATTCAGCGAAAGGAAACAGCTCTCGAGAGGTCCAAGGATATAGTTATCATCAGGGATCTCTCCTCCGTGATACTTAGCCTCCTGCTTGGTCTTGAACGAAGAAACCCTAGGAATAGCGAAAAGCCAGTAGAAGACGCAAGCGAACACGAGGAAGTAGTAAGACGAGTTGTTCATCCCGACGGCGGAGATTGTAGCCCAGGCGAAAAACGAAGAGGCGGTGAAAGGGACGCACGCGAACAAAAGACGCTCGAGAGCGACAACGATCGAAGGATTCTCCAGCTGAAGCCACTTGAACTGAAGGGAAGTCCAGCATCCGATAAGGAACGTGGTTTCGGCGCAGAGAAACGCCGCGAGTAAGCCGAGAGGAGCGGAATTGAAGGAGGAGAGGAGAGAAGAGGAGAAGAAGAAAGCGATCTGAGCAGTGATCAGCGACATCCATATCCCCAGGAAGGCTCCGAATTTGACGTCGAGAGAATCGACGATGTAGGAGATGGGAGGCCGACGGTGAGAGTAGCGATAACCGGAGCGCCGCCGAGGTCGAGGAGGAAGGCGGCGCAGGGGACGAGAGCAAGAGCGATCCGTCCGTTATAGGCGAAGGAGGAAGGAGAGAAGCGAGAGTTGTTGGATCTCGAAGTAGTAGCGCTAGTTCGACGATCGATGAAGCTTCTGGTTGAGGCTGGGCTCATGTGGGGAGTGTAATTGGGAGAAGACGAAGCTCGTTCACTTGAGGAGGAGGTGGGGGATATGTGCGGCCGGAATAGCCGCGGCTGCAGCTCCGGTGGCAACATCTTTCGCCGGAGTTTTCTTTGAATTTGATGGCAAAATCTCTCTCCGTTCACTGATTTGTGAGAGGATATGTGCGTTGACTTTTTCGTGGAAACGAGACGTGTTAGGAAGAATAGCAGCCGTTGGATCTTAAAAGTGGGGCCTCTCAATCCTCTAGCTTTCGTAGGTCCGCATCCACAGAATAGCGTCTGAAGCTAAGCAAAACACTGTCGTTTCTTCCTGTTAGCGTGAGAAGTCAACGAAACACGACGACTCCGTCCGACTCGTTAATTTTCAGTTCTAAATGATATTCCATTCCATACATTTTAATGTCTTATATTGATAATTTTTCTAATCAGTTTTTAGGATGGATTATCCATTTTCACTAACATTAGAATAATAAGAACTTAATAAACTGAAAATTATATTAAATTTTGTAAATTATTTTTAATAATTCTCAAGTTAAGCTTCTAAACTGAAAAAAAAAATTTTAATAGAACATAATGGAATTATCAAAGCCTAATCGTTAAGGTTTGAAAGTTTTACATTATATTAGAGTTGTTCATCATCTTTGTATATGTTACAAGTAATTGATTATTATATATAATATAATAGATATTATATAATTATCCAATTGATGATTTGAAAAAAATAATAATAATAATTCGATGAGTGAGATAGACATATTGTATTAAATTACATATTTGTTTACTGTGTTTTGTTTCTCTTTATTTATTATTTTCCCAGACGTGAAGTGTAACTGCGGTTTTATCGACTGGAATGCAGCTCATGTAGCTCCCAAGACGGAACTTTCCTGCAAAAAGACTTGGAAACAACGGTCGCCTCCAATACCTTCAAGGCTTCTTCATTCTTCACTGATCTTGGCGTCTTGTACTGACTCACTGAAGTGCCTCGAGACACGAAGAAGTTCATAAGCTCATCAAACGCGCCTCTCCTAACAACCCTAATCTCAAGTGGTCCAATGTTCTTATCATTCTTACGTCCTTTTCTGTACACCGAGTCTAGAGACTCCTCAACGGTGAAGCAACATTCCTCCAAAACCTTCGTCTCGGGCTCAATCTTCTTGTCCTTGACTTTGCTACCGAGTTCCCAGTAGAGCACGTAGTGTCCTGGATACGAGGAGAAGTCCACACGGCTAGTGAAGTCAATGAGCACTAGGTCATGTGGCTCGAGAAGGAGCTTCGCGTTTGCAACCGCATTGAGGAGATCTTCTTCGTAGGTCTTGTCCATGTCTATGCTCAGAACAACCTTATTTCTTGCCACGAATTGAAACTGTGGCGCGTTGTTGTAGAAACCTGTTACTCGTAAAACATCTCCTAACCGGTACCTATACAGACCTGTAGATAATATATAACAATTTATATGTCTATTTTGTATTTATAATGTTTAAACGACTATTATTTTAAAATAGAAACTTACCTGAAAAAGTTGTGATAACAGGTTCATAATCATGGCCAACTTTAACATCCACAAGATCGATGACCACAGGGTTCGCTGAGGGATCGTCACCAGCTTCTTGATTTTCTTTCTTGACCTCTAAGAACTCGAAGTAAGCCATACTTGGAACGGTGGTGTAAGACACATCACAAGGCTTGCTCAGAGGAGTTATGTTAAGACCAAATAAACATTCAGAGCTGCCATAAAATAATGAAATCACAGGAAGACCACCACCATAGAACTCTAGCATTGGTATATACTGTGACATGGACCCGGTAACAACGGCTTCAATGCATTTTGCATTTGGCCATAGTCTCCTCACTATTGCCTCCCATGATGTTTTACTACATTCTTTCTCGATAATGCTCGCTAGTTCTGGATTTGGGGCCGAGAGGAACTTACTGATCCCTGAAACACACTGATGGTCCGTGATCCAGCCGCTGACACGGCCTGTCCTTATGTTGGAGCATAACTCACTCCAGTGATCTCCCAAGAAGTTGATTACTTTGAGGAAGGAAGAAGCAAATGGTGCACCAAGGCGAGATACATTTCCTCGTTGTATAAGCCCACAAAGTAACTGGCAGTACATGCTCTGGGTAGTGTCTGGACAAGTCGCAATCTCATGCGGGCTTATCTGTATTCGCTCCCTGTAAAATCATTTTAAAAAATAAAGAAACACTAAGGAGCTTGTTCACCGGGAGCAAAGGTTTACCAGATAAATTTGTTGGCTGGGGTCACGCTTTTTAAGACACAAGTGATCATAGTTCTGACTGGTAATCCAGAGGCTGTCTCACTCTCTCTGGTCAAAAAATAAAACAATAGGGATTTCCCTTCACTTAGCCCTTTGATGTGCCTGCAAACAATATCAAGAACGGGTATGTTTTAAAACATTTTTGTAAGAAATAATAAAACAAGACAGGACTTGGAGTTTGAAACTCATTACTTGAAGGGTAGAGGTCTATAGAGAGATACAAACAAATTCCTCTGTTCCATATCCTCTGCTGTCAAAGGTATCAACTTTGGAACTCCTCCTGAAGTACCTGAGCTGCAAGAAAACAATTACTTCCTTGACTCTCTACACATATTCTATACTTCAATCCACTGTTCTAAAAATTGGTATAGGCTTGCGTTGTCTGCCTAGGCGGAATATCAATCACAACCGAAACAATTTTTTTAAATTTCGATTTATACAATCCAAAATTTAAACTGTTTTAAATCGCTTTAAATTGGTCTAAATGTTAAATTAATCAATAATAATTTGTCTAATTCTTTTGTTATATATCTAGTTTTTATAATTCATTAAAATAATTTTATAATTAAACATAAAATCCAAAAAATTAATATAAAAATTCGTTAAATGTCTAGGTTCCGACTAGTCCTGAATAGTCTTGTTAGTCTATACTCCTCTGTAATTACCGCATAGCTATTTCTTCAATTTATTGTGCATAGTTGAAGATTAACAAACTCATAAAAAGAGTACCTAACCAAGAGAACAGTGATGGGTCGATCACAGATGATATCAGAGGGCTCTCCATTGGAGATACGATCAATATAAGACCGATAATCTTCGTAAGTAATTACTGGTAGGTTCTTCTTGAAGCTTTGCTTGTCGAATTTACCGTTGAGGAAACCTCTAAGATACTCGGTTTTAGCATTACGCGAAAGTATTGCCTCCAACACGGAATCTTGAATCTGCTTTGCGTTGGTGGTCACATCTTCAAGAACAGACAGACAAGCTTTATGGTTTGCTGGATCGAACTTCGGCAACATGATTGATGTTACTAATACGTAATAGTCAGCACCAAATAGAGATATAAGCTGTTATGGAAATTCAGTGGCACATTTTGAACGTACTTGGTCCTCGAGTGTAACGTTTTGTCTCATTCCTTAATTTTTTTAAGCAATGCATTGCCTCGTCTTGTGGTAACACAAACAAATAGGTTTAAACCATGTGGTACGGAGCACCATTCGAAATTTTTGTGGTACAAATAAATACTCCATTTTTAGAAGGATTCTTTGAATGTAGAACAATTTCAAATAACCTAAAATAATAATAAAATAGAATAATTTTTTGAGATAAAAGACCAAAATAGATCCAAAAAAAAATATTCTAAAAATAGCATCAAGAGAAAAATAACCAAAATACATTTTATTAAAGGATGTAAATATATATTTATACATTTGTGTTAAATAATCTAAACTTATGATTTAGAGTTATGGGTGGGGTTTTGGAGTTGAGATTTAAAATTAAAAAAATTAAAAAAAAAAATTTCAAAATGAAAAAGTTTATTTTGGTCATTTTTTCTTTTAAAATCTATTTTTGTGACAAAAACTTTAAAAATTGTTATTTGAGATATTTGACCTAATTTTTTTATGATAATATTTTTTAAATAAATTTTTAAATAATTTGGGTAAAATGGTGAAATTGAACCGGAAAAAAAGTCGGTTCCTTTTCTATACCGGTTTGTTTGTCCGAGTAAGCAAAAACATTGTACCGATTAATCGTTAGGACAAAAGAGCTAGATTCCATTATATTGACCAGTCAATTAAATTCCGGTTGGGTAATGGCTCGAAACGACTCGCGATCTAGGTCGCCCTCTCACCGGCGACGCTACTCTCGCTCGCCTCTCCGTAGCAGCCGTCGTACCAGGCGAGACCGCAGCCGTGATCCTTATTCATCAAGGTCTGCAACCATCTTTCTTCCTTAAACAACTTTTCGATATGTTCTCGATTCTGATGGTCGTCTGGGGAATTAGGTTTAGGGCTTATAGAGATTCAACAAAGTTCATGTTAGATAAACTGTTAACCAGTTTCAGAAATTGCCTTACTTTGTAAGCTTGTTTCACTTTGGTATTTGCAAAGAACATTATGTAGCCATTAATGTTGGATAGATAGCTACCTGCTAATGTAGAAGAAGCTTCTCTGGCTCAACACACATCTTCATTATTTTTACAGGCACAGGAAAAGCAGATCTCCTACGCCAAGACAACACCAAAGGGATAGAAGTAGCTCCTTGTCTCCTTCATCTACCGAGCATAAGATTGCCAAGAAAGAACAGGAAGCAAGGGCAAGGTAACTGATAAAAGTGTTGTTTTTTTCTTTCAGATTCTTGTATACTAAGCTAGTCATCATATGTTAGTATTGAATGAAGGTTACAGTGGCTTCTATAGACTATGGAAGATTGTAATCTTAAGTGAACCAGCGCATGCATTTTATAAGAATTCATTTGCTAGTACTGACTGCTGAGCAAGTTGCAAAGTATTTGACTTTGGAAGTTAATCTTGTTTAGGCTAGTGTTGTTGACAGTATTATCTTTTAACTCTTTGATTTTCATGGTAAATTAAGATTGCAGCATGAAGCTGAGCTGAAACGACTAGAAGAAGAGACAGCACGGCGGATAGAGGAAGCAGTGAGGAAAAATGTGGAGGAAAGGATGAACACCGAGGAAGTTAAAGCAGAAATAGAACGGAGGACAAAGGAAGCTTACGAAAAGATGCTTCTTGATGTGGAAATACAGCTGAAGAAGGAAAAGGAATCTGCTCTAAACGAGGCAAGGAGAAAGGAAGTAAGTCTAATTGTTTTGTTCAATGTTTGCTGCGTTTTGAAACTAGTTGCTGCTTACTGAAAGTAAGAAATGGGAAATTAATTTTGAAGGAGCAAGCTAGGAGAGAAAGAGAAGAGCTGGATAAGATGTTAGAAGAGAATAGCAGGAGGGTTGAAGAATCTCAGAGGAGAGAAGCATTGGAACTTCAACGGAAAGAAGAGGAAAGGTATAGAGAATTAGAGTTGATACAGAGACAGAAGGAAGAGGCTGCAAGGAGGAAAAAACTGGAAGAAGAAGAAGAAGAGATTAGAAACTCAATCAAGTTATCAAATGGAAACAGGTCACGATCCCAGTTGCATTTCGGCAAACATTGATAGAAGGACAATCACTATCTGAAGAGGCTTTTTGCTTTTGTATTAGAGGTTATGAAGTTACGGTTTACTCATCCAAGCAAGTATGTAACCAACACTACTTACCTGACCCTTGCTTAGAGTCTGTTGTTTCACTATGTGAATTATGGAAAGTTTAATATATGGTTGGGTTAAGTAGAGCATCCTTTCAGTTTCGTATGGTGAAAATGTGGTGTTTCTGCAATAATTAGCAATGTTTTCCACATGTTTAGTAAAGCTGCTTCATTTATTCTTGGCTTATGTTGGGCTTTATGTAAAAGCTTAAAATAAACTTATCTTGGACTTAAGTATAAAAGGCTTTTATGTGAAAGTAGCTAAAGGCTTTTTGTGTGAAGTACTTTGACAGAGCTTGCATGCATGTATTTTAGCCTTCTCAAAGAATACCAATTATACAAAATATTACATTTAGTATTTACAAAATAACAATAATTTATAGAGTTTAAAAATGGGAAATTGGGAGTTGGGACCATTCTATAAAGTACAAAACTCAGTCATGATAGTTATCTCATGTTTTGATTGCTACGAGGCTACGAACAGACCCCGCACACTAGGTAAACGACATCAAAACTCGTTTTCAATTCTATCACTAAAACGATTTTTTTTCCTTTTTCAAAAGGACATTAAAAATAATTTATGTGTGTTAATACATTACTTTAAAAAAAAACAAAAAAAGAATCTTAATCTAAATGGGGACAATTGGTTTTTCGAGAAGAAAAAATAAATATATGTAACATATAATTAAAAGAAAATACACACGTGCATGCATGAATGATGATCAATAACACAATAGCTTCAATCTTCATGTCATTGTATGCATGCGAAGATCATCACTGCATCTGGGGAATCACCCTCGACGGAATTAACGCAAAGCAGCCGCAAATTTTGAAATTCCTGAAGCCGAAAGCCTGCTAAAAGTATCTTGTCATAGATATTACCGTACGTCCAAGTCAAAATCACAACAACAAAAAATGATAGCTCTTGAAATTAGCTAGATTGAGCAAAATAAGAAAGATTCGGAACTTCATATATATCTTTTTAGCAAGTAAAAAAACTTCATATATATATATATATATATATATATATATATATCATTTTCAGTCACTTGTTGAATTTACTAAATGGCATACCGTTTTCTGACAAACTGATGTTATCAAAATCAATATCTAAAACTAAAATAAAATCTGAAATAACTTATACGATACTAACATGTTCCAACGTTTTTTTTTGTGTGAAAGTGAAACTAGAGTTGCAACCATAGGAATCAAGTTAATAAATGTGAGTTAGGTTATTGTTTGTTTATGATGTTGAACAACAGTGTAAGATCTTAATCACGTGAAGGTAGTCTAGCGGCATGTAAATTTTGGGTTGTTAAACAATTTGAGTTTGAAAATACTTACACGATATTCAGGACCAGCCCTTTTTGAGATATAGAGAGACCAATGTGTTTTTTTAATATTTTCAACTAATTTTTTTTTCATGAATTTGAGGGTTTAATGTCAGTATTTCATCCGGTTTGGCCCAAAACCGGCTTTGATGATATTTCATCATGTGATCATGCAAATATAAACTCTTAATCTAGTTTAAATGGTTAGTTGACAAAAAAAAATCCATATGTTACACTTTCCCTTAGAAATTAGTTGTGTGTTTGGAATACCTCAGATCAATTAAAAAGACAGTGTAAAATCTTTCTGAAAATGGTAATCTCAACACTTTACCCTCTCCCAAGAAAAAAAGTGTGTTGTGAAAGTGTGTCGTATAGTGAAAGATGTATATTGGGATTGACAGATAAGTAGACTGGGTCCTGGGATCTGGAACATGGCCCCCCAAAATAATACACTTGACGTGACCAAGTTGGGTGGGATCATCTTTTCTTTGCGCTTTGCGCATGCGTAACTCTCAACAAGCTCTTTAGTAGTCTTTCTACATCATCTCATCTAGTCTATCATTCATATAGTATCTATTATCAACCCACCCAAAAATATTTTAGAATAGACCCACACGGAAAATATATCTAGGCATGCATATCTCCTTTTGATCATAAACCAGAACATGATTAATAAAGTCTTTAATTTCCCCATCTTTCATGTACAAACTTGAACTTGATTTTGAAGTAGTTAATTAGTTACTACGCCGATCAAGTTACCGATACTTTGTATTGCTTTTCTTGACTTTATATTATTATATATGATAAACATGTATTACATAGATGTTAAGTAATTTTGTTTATATTATTATTTACGAAAACCAAATAATAATAAAATAACTACAAATGATGGTTTAGTGATACGTGGATCTTGAGAAGATTAATTTGGGTTTAAAGTTACTCTAATACCCTTTATAATTTTGTGATTATATGGATATGGTGTCATGGTTTAGGTGTTATTTGAATATCCGGAGAGAACATGCATATATAGAAAATATTCTGAACTATTACATACCAAGTATCCAAGCTAATAAGAAGAAAAGAAAAAAGTAATGAAAAATGCGGAAACAAAATTCTGAGACGGATCAGGCCAATCTTTGACAACAAACACTTTCTCTTCTTCCTCTCGACCTCTGAAAGATATAAGGTGTTTAAAGTACTATCTATGGTGGGCCAAGCTCGATCTAGTTCTCAACACTAAAATTTGCTTGTCCTTACTCTCTCTTCTATCAATAGATAATACATATTGATAGATAGATGCATGTACACAAGAAGACACATGCATATGTGGAAAGATAGGTCTCATATTTACAACTGAACACGTTTTTTGGTTCTTTGCATGATTAGTGATTGTGATATATATTCGTTGTGATCTTCTGTGACTGTTTGAGCACACTTAAACCAAAAAGAAATTGTTTGGCCATATCTACTCAGTGCATATGTTGTAAAATAGTTATATATGAATAATATATTTACATAGATATAAAAATTCAGTTGTTGAAAAAAATATTTATAAAAATTCAGAAAAAAACAAGATGATACACACATAATCGTTCATTCGAATTTCTGGTGCCACCTCCTCGCCACCATTAGCAACAAAGGTATACAAAAGTAAAAACGAAACGAAAATAGGGTAGTGGTTTATAATTTATGAAACTGATTCAACCAACAACAACAATTAGATTATTCTCTTGGGTAGTTATAATAGTGGTAACCATAGTTCTTCTCTTCTTCACGCTGCTGGTACTGTTGTTGTTGCTGTTGTTGTGAAGTTAACGAGGAAGAAGATGAGGAAGGCGTTGAGAAAGGCTGTTGCTGCGGACTTAAAAGACTTGACGTGTAATAAGATAAATCAACGTCATTGTTACTCGTAAGCAACTGGGCGTATTGGAGTATGTCCTGGTTATAATTCGTTGGCCACGTCGTAGTAGTAGTACAAGGAGTAGGAGGTGCGCTCATTAATTCACTACCTCCACTTGGAACATGATCAAATCCTGATTGAGATGCGACATAGGTTGTGGTTGAGGGGGCTTGGACATGTTCAGGGAAGTTTAGCTTAGCCTTGGTGCCTTTGAATTTGAGGGCGGCTCGGTCGTAGGCCAAAGCGGCTTCCTCTGCTGTCTCAAAAGTCCCGAGCCAGACACGGGCTGCTTTCCTCGGGTCGCGGATCTCGGCTGCCCATTTGCCCCATGGTCGCTGCCTTACGCCTCTATAGTGTTTCCTTCTTGGTTGATCTTGAAGATGTCACACAGATAAAATTATTGCATGTAACACAAACAAACAAAAAGAATGATTTTATGTGCAATTATATATTCACGAGAACAGTACGTGTGACTTCATCTATTACTTATGGCAAGGAAAACAAATTACTAGAGAAACGTAGTTTAAATGTTTATAACCTGGAAGGAAGAAAAAAGAATGGTATGAACTAAGGAAAGATGATGCATAAAATACTATAATTGGATGGATCAACCATGTAGATTATGAAACTTTTCACAATATACTTCTCACAAAATTATATTTTAAATGTTTTCTTAATTTATATTGGAGTATATCTATATATATATAAGCCATAAATTTTGTTGTAATCGACTTAAAATCCTGAAAATTAAGTATATATCGGGTGAGATCTTTGCTTAATGACTAGACATAATACTGGAGTGAACCGAAATCAAAGCTTGAATCATCAGACTTTTAAATACTCTTCTTTTTTCAAACACGAGCAAAATATTCAAAGAGTCAAATAACCACATGCCTGTATACTGACATTCAAAATTCACAAAACGGAAACTAATAAAATTGAGCAAAGACCTGTTGGTAATCAACTAAGAATTTAATTCACAAAATAAAATGTTATCATTTAAAAATTCGCTCTAGAAAGAATACATGGGCATATTTGTTCCTTTGCATGATTAAACGATGACACATGTAAACGATAACTCAGCATACAGAGAAGAAAATGTGATGTTGTGACTACCACTCAATAAAAGTATAAACTAAAACTTAAGTTTTGATTACTACGTCTGAGTATGACATATTTAGCTTTCTTAGCGCACCTGGAAAACAAGTTAATCGTGCTGAAATATTTCAAAATATTGATAAAATGCAATGACACGCATAAAAGTTGATAAAGAAAGATCAAAGACAACTAGTTTGGAATGAACAAAGGAACGTGCGTGGTCAAAAATTACAAGTATAGAGTTAGGTAAGAAGCCATATGTAGACTATATGTTTGACGAGTTAAAACCTGCATTAATAAAATATTACCTAACTTGTACTTTGAAAAGAAAACAAAATCTAGATATGTATTAAAGAATAGACACGTAGTAGTAGTAGTAAACTGATCGGTGGTTCAATCCAAGAGAGAAGGAAAGTTTCTTTACGGAAAGTAAATTACATAACATATAAATTGAACTTGAACCTAACATATTACATATACACATTTCTTTTTGCTCCTAATTAGTTTATTTAGACACTTGAAAGCGTTAATAATAGCAAGTCTTTAGTTAGTTAACGTCTTATAACAAGCTAATTACATCAGCTAGCTAAAAAGATTAAGCTGTTAATTATTAGAGACATATGGTGAAAGATAATCATGGTATTATATGGAAACTAGTTACTACCTTGCTGTTGTTGTAGTTGATCCGGCTTATCAAGATCTTGTTTGACCGGTGGGTCTGACCTTTCTTGTCCGTCCGTTGCCGGATTCTCGATGGCACGGCTGAGAGATGAGATCATGGCGGTGACATCAGACTCATTCCAAGAAGGATTCTCCGCCGCCGACGTTTCCGATGGAACCGGTTCCTTTCCATGCCTCCGATCCAGTTTTACAACAAACTATGTCTTGACACACACACACCAGGAAAGAACAGAACAAAGCAACTATATAAGGAATGATTAGAGCATGGAGCTTGCCTTGGTGATGAGAAAAAATAAGGGTTTTCTTTACCCTAGGCTATTGATGTTATGAGTAAAGTAGAGTTGAGAAAAGGGTTTTATATAGTGAAAGATTTACAAGAAAATGTGATAATAATAATAATAAGTAAAAACTTTGTAATGGTGTGGGGTGGGACCGTTCATTGAGTTCATAGTTCTCATCTTTATTTTGTGATCTTACTTCGCATGTTTTGGCAGCAGTGTCACGCACAAATTAGGAATGAGTGCGGATACTAGTTGCTATTATTATTTTTTATTTTATATAGAAAATTATACGATTACTAAATTTGAGAAATATGAAATTTAACATGTTACAAATTAACATCATATATGTGTCTAAAAGAATATTCACATGTATATGAACATAAATGACTTGTTTATGTGATATTTATTTTTTATTATATATATTTTTTTTTGACTGAAAGCTTATTTTTTAATATTTAAAGCTAAAACCACTTAATGTTAATCCTGCTCTAAGATTTGTTAAAATTGGATGACAGTGGTGCATCAAGTCAGCATTTTTTGTCTTTCAAAGTGCGTTAGCTTCGGGTTTTTTGGTCGACGTCCTCCTTCTCTAGTGTTCCTGGGCGTGAGCCAGGCGCCTCCGTCGAAGCTGCTTAGAGCCACCTTCGGGTGAGTGGTTGTCTGATCGACTCGTCAAAGCTATTCTCTTACTCTTTCTAGTCCTTCCCGACATAACAAGAAGCGTGAAGACTAGGAAGAATCATATATGTCCTCTTCTTCTAGTTCATTACTAGCTTCAAGTTTCCTCTTATGATTTGCTTGGACTAAACACTTGGGTTTCTTAATTTTTGTTGCTACTTCTAAGAACATATTATCTGTTAAGCAGATTGAATTTCAATTAATTTTGTAACCAAATCATCATTTTCATTAATGATATTTACAATCTTAGCAAAAAAAAAAGAAAAAATTGGATAACAACAACTCGAAAATGATATCAAGTTTTTCGTTCTTCTGTAAACATTATGCTTTCGTTAGAGTAAACTTGCAAAAAAAAAAAAAAATTGTCCCGGTTTATGCATGTCATTTCATTTCAAACAGCTTTAGGCTTTTGTTGGGCTTTTATAAAGCCCATTACTATATAAATCCGTTTCCAACCACTCTGTTTCATAGAACGCTTTGTTTTCTCGAGTAAAATAGACTTGGAAATTGTCAATGTTTGCATTGTTGTGTTCCACATTTTACAGATGTATTCCAAATAAAACCTTAATAAAAAAAAATATTAAGAAAAAATCACAACACAGCAGGACATGCACATGTATGTTTATTGGCTGCTATCAAGTCACTTGGACTTGATCAATCCAAAGAAAATAACAATTTCAAGTACTAAAGAATTTGGCAACCACACAATCCTCCATGAGCTCTAAAGCCTTTCCTGATTTAATGCACCTAGGAGTCTTGTATTGACCAATGGAAGCACCTTGGCTGATAAAAAAGTCCATGAGAGAATCAAACGTCCCTTGACTCACCACTCTTATCTCCAGAGGCCCGACCGATCCATCTTTGAACCTACATCTCTTGTAAACGTTGTCAAGCGAATCCTCCATCACTGAACAACACTTGGAGAATGCTTCTTCATTGAGCTCCAAAAGATTGTTTCCCTCTTTGGCCTTCACTTCCAAATAAAGCACGTAATGACCAGGGAATGTTGAGGTGTCTGCATAGCTGGTGAAGTCTATAAGAACGAGATCTATTGAGTCAAGAACAAGCTTGGCTTGACTCATAGCCTTGAACAGATCTTCCTCGTTGGTTTTGTCTGAATCGATGCTCAAGACAACGTTCTCTCTTCTTACAAACTTAAACTGTGGTGCGTTGTTGTAGAAACCAGTCACCAAGAGAACATCTCCCACTCTCATTCTATACAATCCTGAATATTAAAAAAAGAACACAAACCATAAAGATTAGTTAAACCATGTAAGAAAAAGGATTAAGTATTTTCTAAGTCATGATGGTTTATAAGCTCACCGGCGAAGTTTGTGACGACAGGTTCATAAGTGCACCCAACTTTCACATCATGAAGGTCAACCACATCACGCTTGTCTCCATCCATCGTTATGAACTCAAAGTAAGACATGTTAGGCATGAAAGCGTAAGAAACATCTTCAGGTTTGCACAGAGGATCTACATTGATCCCAAAGGTAGTCTCTGAAGAGCCATAAGTCGTTGAAACGAGAGGCAGGTCGTTGCAATAGTAGTTCAACGTGGGAACATACTGTCCCATTGAACCCGTAACAACGGTTTCGATATACTTAGTGTTGGGCCAGATTCTATTAACTATACCTTTCCAAGAACTCTGGTTACATATTGTCTCAATCGTGTCTGCTAACTCAGGACGTGGTCCTCCAAGGACTAAAGACACTGAACTACGACAACCAAGGTCGGTGATCCACTCGCTGAGACGGCCTGTTCGGATGTTTGAGCACAACTCTTCCCAGTAAGTTTCGAGGAACTTGATGGCTCGGACCATGACTGAAGCAAAGATGGAACCCATTCTCACAACCTCGTCTCTTTGGAGCAAGCCGCATAGCAAATGGCAGTAGAGACTTTGTGTGTTGTTAGAACATAGTATGACTTCATCAGGGCTTGTGTACGAGTAGTACCAGTTAGATGGCCGGTTCGTGAAGTAGTCGCTCTTGAAATAGCTGCTGGTTGCGACTCGAGCAGGTAAGCCAGAAGGAGTCATGGCTTCTTGTTTAGTGAAGAGAAACATCATCCCTTTTCCTTTCTCTAAACCTTTCACATGCCTAAACAGAACAAAGAGAAGATAATTTTTAATCATTATGGGTGTGATTATAGATAATGGTTAAAACATATAAGGAAGACACTTATTATCACTTTTCGCAAAAAAAAAAAAAAACTTATTATCTCCATATTTAAAAGAATGATTTTAATTGTTATTTTTTTTCAAATAATGTTTTAGATTTTGGTTTATGTGTTTTGTTTAAAATTTTAAAATATAATAGCATAATATTTACTGAAAACATAATAAAAGAAAATATTTATTTTTTAATATATGTGAAAATCAAAATAATTTCAAATACTTAAAGAATATTTGACTTACTTGGTTATAACATGCATACGAAGATCATATGCAAATGTTAAATTGTCCAAGTACTTGTTGTTCCATGGCATCATCTTTTGTGCTCCTCCTGAAGTTCCAGAACTACAAATACAATTCAACAATTTATTTTTTTTTTTCATACATGAAAGAAAATAATTAGTAGAAGTCATAGTCTCTTCTCTTGTGTACCTTAGCAAGAAACCAGTAATAGGGCGGGCTGATAAAACATCTGACGACTCTCCATTAACGACACGATCGATATAAGGCTGAATATCTTCATAGGACACGACCGGTACGTTCTTCTTGAAGAGCTCTTTATCAAACCTATCCATGTGAAAACGTTGTAGGTACTCTGTTTTTAGGTTTGGTATGAGTATCTCCTCCAACAAGTTGTCTTGTATCTCCTTCACGTTGAACGTTAAATCCTTCAGCTTCGCCTCCCATGTTTCGTCGTTGTTGGAGATTGGCTTCATGTTTGGTTCTCTCTAATTGATATGAAAACAGAGTGAATACTTTTTTTTTGGTATGATTTTTTGTTGATGGTATGATAGAGAGTGAATACTTAAGTCATATATATATAGCAGCAAGTCGACTTGGGGTCATTGTTTAGATGATTACTTTAACAATAGAAAAGTCTTAAGTGAGAAGCACGACTTGATATGTTTAATTGATTATACGACTTAGACCTTGCCGTGTGAACGGTGCCATGCCATGATATATACGTACGTGTAGTATATGAAAAGAGTAATGATATAGAAACTTTAGGAATCTGACAAGAAATTGATTTTGTCAAAGAAAGAAAGAAAGAAAATACAGTTGAAGTTACATGGAAAATACAGTTTAACTAATAAACGTGTAATGAGAATGTTAATGATAAGAGTCTTAGAGCGTCTGAGAATTCATGTATAACTTTGGTTAACTAACTAGTTCATGGAAAACACAGTTTAACTTAGTTCAGGGATTCCCAGTGGTCATCAACAATTCTTAAAATCAACGTTAGAAAGTGTTTAACATGTTTTTTTGTCATACATATGTTTAGTTGATTACTTTAAAAAAAAAAACAATAAATTTTGGTTTTTCTTTATTTATATTTTTGTTCGACATATGTTTGCACGGTCGTAAAATTTAGAAAGTATTTATTTAATTATTTAAAAGATAAATCTCTCATGAAAAAGATTGTTTACAAAAATAGGATTCAAGAAAAAATAATCTAAATAAATCTTTTTATTTTTTAATTTTAAACTTCACATCATAACTCTAAAAGTCACCTCATAACTCTAAACATTAAATCTAGATTAGTTAACCAAAATGTATAAATATATATTTACATTTTTTGATAAAATTTATTTTAATCTTTTTTTCTTTTAATGCTATTTTTGTGATATATTTTTTTTTCAGATCTATCTTAAACTATTTTTCTTATTAAAATGATTTTAGATAAGTTTTTAGTACTAATCATTCATCATGTTGCCAAGTATTCAGTCAACATTCTGCGACTCTTGGAATAAAATAATCAATAGAGTCAGGAAAACGTGGAGAAGTTATATCGAAATTCAATAAGAGAAATTTCTTTATGCATTGTTCTTCCAAATTAAGTTGAAACTTCTGCTCAAGAAAATAATATTCATACACAAAGACCCCATTGATACTTGATAGTTCACTTTATATATAGTTTTTTGGTCAACCAATATAAAACTATTTTATCTGGGACTCGTGACGAAGGTCTAGAAATTACAAACGAAGTTTCAATACAAGAATATTCAACTGCAAACCATTTTGTTTCTATGATAAGTACAGTTTTATTGAAACAAGTAAAGATAACCAGAAAAGAAAACGAAACTTAACACAGGAATTTAAACTCACCTGTAGGAGAATATTCTTTCTTCTCCAGGTTTTGATTCACACAAACACAATGGAAAAGAAAATTGTGAAAATGTATCAAACCCAAAACGAAAGTAAAAAGAAAAAATAAATATCAAGAAACACTATAGCACAGTACGATTGAGTGATATTATATGGTTCTCACGATAGCTCCAGTCGTAGTCTTATCCAACCTAACGGTACTATGTGTTTTTTTTATGTTTTGTTTTAAACTAAAAAACGAAACATTGTTAAATTATCTTAATCTGGTACTAATGTGTTTTTAGCCCAAGAGAGGAAAAACAAATAAATTAATTATTGTTTTCTTCTCATATTACTTTCTTTGCATCTCTATTTTTCCATATTTATGAATTTATGACATTTATTTTTCCATTTCACTAGCTCTCTTCCGTTTTACTTAAACCTAAATTTTAATCCTTTTTTTCTGTTCTGACAAAACAAAACGTCCTTTCATCTCAATGAAGATATATAAGAGAATTATAAAATACTAATAGTGTTGTTTATGTATTAGTTATTTTAAAAAACTTTTTAATTTAATATTAAATGATTTAGAAACTGATGTTTGATAATTTTCCCATTGTTTAATAGATTTGCCAGAGTTCAAAATATTTAACAGAAATGATTTTGACCTTCCAACCAAAACCTTAAAGTAGTGGACTTGATCAAGTTGGGGACCTCGAGGGATATTGCTCAGAAACACTCTGGAAAAAGAAAACCGAGTTCCAAGTAAATTTCAGCTTGAAAGCCAATTACTTAATTAGCAACAAGATCTTAGATAACCATTTTCTAGTGACTTTCAGTTTAGTCTGGTGTGACTTGGGTCAGGTAAGGTCTTCTCCATCTTCTACAACAAGTCTTTAATTTACTTTAATATACACAACCTGAACTTTGCCCCCAAAAAAATAAAATAAAAAATACACAACCTGAACAAAGTCAGCAGACTTGAATATAGTATGAAAAGAGCTTGTGAAAGCCTTTTAAGGCCCAACAAGAGTGCCTTTTAGTTTGGGTATCTAAGCAAAATCTTTGAAGCAATGAAATGGAACCCAATATCTGGTTTATCAGCAGAAAATTAGAATTTTTTGAAACAAATAAGAAAACGAACTATTTAGAAGGCAAGGAATCATAGCCAGTCTCAAAGGCAAACTGCTTTGAGTTTTTTTCGTAGTATGTTGTCTTACATAGACTGCTAGAAGAGGCTACATGTTTTGCAACTCGTGGACCCCAAACCAAACCGAAAGATTAGACATCAGTTTCATCTACACTTTGCTTGGCACGATACTGACGACCGTTCCTTTCGAAACTGTTGCAGTTCTCTGATTCTCCTATTTCACTATCACCACCTTCTGTTTCACTTGGTCTCACGTCTTCTGCCACCTGACCAGCTACAACAGGCTTCGTCTCACTACAGTTGCTACTGTCTTCTCTAACGTCATTGGTCTTCTTCTGTGGAGGAACAAAGGAGACTTTCTTGAAGGATTCAGACTCTGAACTTTCTAATCCTTCGGAATCCTTGAGAATGTCCGTGTACTCTTGTGTTTGGGACTTCTCATTCAATTCAGAAGATGGATCAAAGCTGTAACATGTGTACTTCGAAGGATTTACCAAGTAATCCGGTACCTGAGCACCACTTTTACCCTGAGGCAATGCGCTTTTTAAGGAGGCAGAAACTGAGCAAGTATCTTCAGGATTCTTGGATGTTTCTTCAGAGACAACATCAAACCTGACTCGCTTACTTGTCCTTGCTTCAGAATCTGAACTACCTTCCTTCCTTTTGAGTATAGGTTTCGGTTGCCCAGCTTTAGATGATTCTTCCGGGAATGGTGTCTCTTTGCTTTTACAGGGGTGATCGCCAGAAGGGCTAGACTTGTTAGCCTCGAGTTCATCTTCCTTGAGCCTAATTTTTGCAGCAAGATGGTTAGCGCGAGGATCCCGAATCCGCACACCACACGGTTTGGAAAGGGAATCTTCCATAGACAAGCCTTTACCACCATCCTCTTTCCCTAGTGCGACTTTATCAAACTCATCTTCTTCTTCCTGCGTCAAAAAGCCAAAATTTTCAAACCATAAGTGATTGTTTCAAAGGTTTATGTTCACATAAACATTTACCAAAAAATCAAAAGGCAAAGATACGATTCTCAGTATCAAAGAAAGCGAGATTTCTCCTACTAAGCCTAAGACAGTTAACAAAAAATATTGAAAATTCAAGAATCTTCTAACTGGAAACTGATATGAACCTTTTAATTTGTGAAAGAACTAGAAGATTTAGGCTAACTTACCTCTTAACCCTAAGCTTTCTTGGAGATTAAAGTTAATCAAACTGATATGAACCTTAGCCTAAATCTTCTAGTTCTTTCTTTTGTGAACAAAGGTTCATATCAAGATCATTGTGTTGACGATTCACATACTACAAAACCTAATGATCTTCCAGGCTTATGATATGAATGTTCCCTAGTTTTACTTAAGCTAATATGAGTATACTTCCACAATCGTTACCTAATCAAAACACTATGAAAACAAATATTGATATACCTCATCATCGAGAGTACGGTCAAGTCCCATGGATGCTCTGATGCTCCAATCATCATCATTATCATCAAAATCCTCGTTACCACCTTCCTCTCCCTCCTTCCGAGCATCAGTGCTCGAGATCCTCTGCTGTCTCAAAATCTCGTCGAACGACGACGCACAAGGCATCTCTTCCCTATCGTACGAAGCGAGATTCTCTCGCTTCCACTCCCGCTTCTCCACTTCTGTGCCGGAGAGAGACCACACAGAGCCCGATTGCGTTTGCCGTAACGGCGGCGCGGAAGAAGTAGAGGTAGTAGAAGACGTGGAACGAGAGAAGGCGAGAGATCCGAAGATCCTCTCGACGCGAGACTGGAAATCTTCGCCGGCCGATCCAGACGACGACGTCATCACAAATCGATTTGGGGAAGAAAGTAAACCGCCTTGTGCGTGATCCCTTTTGATTGTATTTATTTAAGAAGATGAAATCAAAAAATTTAAACTTCTAAATGGGCTTTTATCTTACTCTTGGGCCCATTATCGGCCTAATTTAGTTTTCAAGTCGGTCACTGTTTTTGGTCCTCGGAAGGAATATTTTTTTAAGGCTTGTTATAAACAAAGATAAAAACAAAAAGATGTTACGACCCGTGGGCCTTAAGTCTAAGGAAGTGAAAGAGGGGACAGCTAAAAAGGGGAAAGAGATAAACTGTATCATAAATCTAAGTCACATAGTACCTATAAGATAAGATTAGTAGGTCGGAAATAATGAGAAAGAAACATACGATATATAGGATATGATGAGAGAATCTGACTAGAAAGACCAGAATCAAATTAGAGAATAGATTAGTAGGTGAAGTTGAAAAATATTAACAAGTTGATTACTTTGATAACGATAGTATATTATTTTATTTGTCCTAGGTATCTCAATTTACACATTCACTCACACATTAGTGAATACATGAATAGAATGAAGAATTAACTTTGGCTAAAAGGTATATATAATCGGTAATGATTAAACAATTTTGTAGCAGCTGGACAAGAAGAGATCATAGATTATAAATTAAACAATGTGAATTTGAATCTCATATTCGACTGTAAAGTCTGCCAACAACAAAAAAAAGAAAGTAAAAGATCATCTTGGTGTCCCATTTTCTCCAAATTATCTCCCTTTTCTTTTTGCTTTACCATTTTTTTCCCATCCTATAATTAGTGTTGGAAAGTGGTTCAATACTCATACTGATGCGGATCGAATATTTTTGATTCAAAAATCTAATCTGCATAATCCACCAATAAAAATAATTGATATGTATTCACTATGTTGGAATTTTCAAGTAATTCCTGAGATTCGTTAATAATTTTTATTTTCTATTTTAATCATTTATTTGCACAGAAAATATATCTTTATATAATTAAAATAATGTAAATATTATATTTCATATCTATTTTGAAGAAATCTTTTTTTTTCCATATTTTGTTCTTTATTTTTTTAAAAAAAATTCAGTCTATTCGCATCCGTTCTGTAGATTTAGCTTCATATAACAATTTTTTTTTTTAATAGAAATTTAAAGTAAATATTTAATTTATTTTATTTATACCCCACGGACCACTCTGTCTCTCCGGAACAAAAGGTAATGGAGAAGCAACTAGAGGACGGGTCCCACTTCCCTTAGCTATTATTATTAGTCCAAGAACAGGGGATTGCGTTCAATACACGCGCTTTGTTATTTCGTAATTCTTTACCTCACGCACGTATTAAAAACGCGTGAGATACGGTGAGTCCTTGTTTTCTCAGATGACCACAGTCACTCCTCTCTCTCTACTCCTTTCCCTCTTCTTTTAATTTACACATACAAAGGAACGACCTTGAAACGACGTCGTCTCGGACCAACCTTCTTGATCTCCTCCGGCAGTAATAATACGGCATAGTTTCACCACCTTTTTCGGTAAAAATCTCACGAAGACGGTGAAGTTATTTCTTCTTCTTCTCTGCTCCCGAGACACTTGCATCTAAAAAAACACACACCTGTTTTTCTCTCTAGATTTCACTGAGACAAAACCAGCTCGAATTACGCTAAGCTCGAGACTTGGGAAGATCATCGGGCTTTGGTTTCTTTTATCAGTTCGGGAAGCTTAGGTTTGAGGGAAAGAGGATCTCAGTTTTTTGTTTTTGTCTGTACTTCGTTTATGGCGTCCTTGGGAGACATAGTTGTCTTTAGCTTTTAGGTTTTGTTTTGTTTTTTTTTTGGTTTCTTCCGTGTGATGTTAACTGGTGTTTGTGTTGAAGAAGAAAGGGAAGTAATCATTTACTCAAAATGCATTTCACCAAGCTTGATGACTCTCCCATGTTCCGCAAACAGGTTTGTTTCTACATATCTTGCTCTCTTTCCACGTTTGTCCTCACGTGTCGAGTCTTTTAGCGTCTCAGGTTAGAGTTTGGTGTCATATCAGGCAAAGATTTATCCTTTAGGTTGTAAAAAGCTACAAACTTTGGGGACATTAGGATGTGGTAATGTCCTGAATTTTCGGGTGTCTCCACCGACATTTATACCCCTAAACTGCTATAATGGAACTTCTTAGCTTGTGTTTTAGGTACACTTGTATCTTCTTAGCTTGTATGCTCATGCTCACTGATTTAGTCGGAGTTCTTGCTATATATGGGCACGAGATGAGCAGAAAAATTACAACTTTAATATAAAAGAAGTTCCTAGTGTAGCTCAAGTTCTATCCAAAACCTGCTCCGTTTACTTTGTGTTATGTACTTCGCCTTTTAATCGTGTGCTATTCTTACTGTGTTACATGGGGTCTCCATAGCCTGATTACCTATATTGATCTCCTTTTTTTGTTTCTGAAACAGTTACAAAGCATGGAGGAGAGTGCAGAAATATTGCGGGAGAGAAGTCTGAAGTTTTACAAAGGATGCCGGAAATACACGTATGCTCTACATTTTCGCAAATTTTAAGTATTGTAGATGTACTTCTGGCTGAAGCAGACATGAGAACATATCTTCTAACACATAGATTGTTCTTGATTGCTAAGTGAAGGGTTAGGGGAGGCATATGATGGAGACATTGCTTTCGCAAGTGCACTTGAAACTTTTGGTGGAGGCCATAATGATCCCATTAGTGTGGCTTTTGGAGGTATGTCTGACTTCATTAACCTATTGAAACTCTCAGTAGCATATATCTGTTGAAAGTTATGAACATAAAAACTTATTTCATCGAAGGTGCTAAATATAGACTCTAAATTGCCGTGACAGGACCTGTAATGACGAAATTTACAATTGCGTTGAGGGAAATTGGGACGTATAAGGAAGTTCTTCGGTCACAGGTATGCTAGTTTTTTTTTTACTGTTAACATTCTCTCCGTTGACCCACGCCCAGCCTCTCCTCTGTGGTATCAACTTAGGACAGTTTTGTTTTCCTTCACTGGAAATGGCCTTTATATAAATTGCTTCACCTTAAGACATTGTACAGATTTACAAATTAGATCAAGTCTTATCAGTCCTGGTATTTGTTTTGATGAGTTCTCATTGTCAGGTGGAACATATACTGAATGACAGATTACTTCAATTTGCCAATATGGACTTGCATGAGGTTAAGGTACAAGCTTCTTTCTTTCTTCTTGGGCCTGCTTTCCCTACTGGTTAGTCCATTTCCCACATTTGGATATGTAATCCTGAGATACCATAATTTTCCTAACAGGAAGCTCGAAAACGCTTTGACAAGGCTAGCCTTACCTATGATCAGGTATTCCTTTGGTCAGGGCTTTCTTCTTCGTGTTCTCGACTCTGTTGGTTTCTGTTTCTAGTTTGGAAGATAACTGATATCAGTTTCAGAACAATTGGGTCCAAGCGTACTTGGACAGATTAACTGATTGAGCTCCTATTGTGCTTTAGGCCCGTGAGAAGTTTCTATCGTTGAGGAAAGGTACAAGAAGTGACGTTGCTGCTGCTTTAGAACAGGTATGGTGCATAACTTTAGTTGATCCTAACATTTGAATATAAGTATTTATTTTTTCTGTCACTAACACATTTGTCACTGTCAGGAACTTCACACTTCGAGGTCTATGTTTGAGCAAGCTCGATTCAACCTTGTAATTTTCTTTTGTTTGATCTTTGATTTTTAATTGCAAATCGATATATCCTCCTGTCACATTCGTGCTACTGCTGGAGTAATCTTTTGTTTTCTTTTGTTTCCCTTATTCATGCTCAGGTGACTACTCTCTCAAATGTTGAAGCTAAGAAAAGATTTGAATTTTTGGAAGCAGTCAGCGGAACTATGGATGCACATCTTCGCTACTTCAAACAGGTAAGTTTGTTAGTTCCTTCAAAAAAATTTGAACATTGAAATAGTCTGAGATTAAGTGTGTAAAATCTTAATGTGACTGCTTTCAGGGTTACGAGTTACTGCATCAGATGGAACCATATATCAACCAGGTCCGTTTAATTCGTTAATCCTATTCTAAGATTATATATGCGTCTTCACAAGTCAATAATGTGTTGAGAGAACTTAGATAGTTGCATTTAAGAAACTTTTCATAGCGCATTACTTTTTTTGCAGGTGTTGACCTATGCACAACAGTCCAGAGAGAGATCAAATTATGAACAAGCAGCACTGAATGAGAAGATGCAGGAGTACAAAAGACAGGTTGATCGAGAGAGCAGGTTTGGTTCAAATAGTGCTAATGGATCCCCAAATGGAGATGGCATACAAGCCATTGGTAGAAGCTCTCATAAGATGATAGATGCTGTAATGCAATCTGCCGCAAGGGGAAAGGTTGATTTTATGTCCTTTTAACATATGAATGAGACACCTTCACAAGAATGCTATTAACGTTTCATTGTACTTCAGGTGCAAACAATACGGCAAGGTTATCTCTCTAAACGGTCTTCAAACTTGAGAGGAGACTGGAAAAGACGGTTTTTTGTTCTTGACAGCCGAGGAATGCTGTATTATTACCGGAAACAATGTAGCAAGCCATCTGTGAGTTGTGTATTTATATATAACCTTTATTAAAAGCAGAATATTGCAAACAGTATTGGTGTCTTCTTGAACTATTCTTTGCACACTGAGACTTAGTTAATATGATGTTAGGGGTCTGGCAGCCAGCTTTCTGGACAGAGAAATAGCTCCGAGCTTGGTTCTGGGCTTCTTAGTAGGTGGCTTTCTTCGAATAATCATGGTGGAGTACATGATGAGAAGTCTGTAGCTCGTCATACAGTCAACTTGCTTACATCAACAATTAAAGTCGACGCGGATCAGTCAGATCTGAGGTTTTGCTTTAGGATCATTTCACCTTCAAAAAACTACACGTTGCAGGTTTGATTCAGAGTCATTGTTACTGCCTTAGACAACGTTTGCATGTTTGCAATACTTTTAATAGTTTTCACTCAGTGTTTACATATGTTTGTCAGTGCAGGCTGAGAGTGCACTGGATCAAATGGATTGGATAGAAAAGATCACTGGGGTTATTGCATCACTACTTAGTTCTCAGGTCCCTGGTAGTCCAATGGAAAGTGGTCACCATCGGTCTGCTAGTGAAAGTAGCTCATATGAAAGTTCTGAATATGATCATCCTACTACTGATGAATTTGTATGTGAGAGGAGCTTTATGGGGCACCATGAAAGGCCATCTAGAAATTTCCAGCCGCAACGGTCCATTAGAAAGGGTGAGAAGCCCATTGATGTTCTGAGGAAAGTCTTTGGGAATGACAAATGTGCGGATTGTGGAGCTCCAGAACCAGACTGGGCGTCTTTAAATCTAGGTGTTCTTGTCTGTATTGAGTGTTCCGGTGTTCACAGAAATCTTGGTGTGCATATATCGAAGGTAAATCTCGAGAACTCTTAATTTTTTTTTGCAAAATACATGTAGGTTTTATAATACTTAACCCATGTATAGAAGTAAACAAGTTCATCAGAATCTTGAGGTGACACTTGGCTTGATGTTCATTAGAAAATCAGATTGTTAGAGCTTGATCTGTCGACATATTGTTGTTAGGATAAGGATGTGATAGAATCTGAACATGGTCTGAATTTGGCCGTTGGTACAGGTTAGATCACTCACTCTCGACGTGAAAGTATGGGAGCCATCTGTTATAACTTTGTTCCAAGCTCTTGGAAATAATTTTGCAAACACAGTCTGGGAGGAACTACTTCATTCAAGGAGCGCCTTCCATGTTGATCCAGGCTTAACAGGGTAAAGCCTCCGTTTATAATTGAAATGTTGACCCTCTCATCGAAAGCTATAAGAACCTTAATCACATAGACATAATAACTATTATAATGTTTTGCCAAGTATGTCCAGGTCTGATAAATCAAGAGTGCTGGTCACTGGAAAACCTAGCTATGCTGATATGATATCTGTCAAGGAGAAGTATATACAAGCTAAGGTTTGTAAGATCCTTACCCTTTGTTTGATTCCTTATATCAGAGTTTATTTAGAACATTCTTTTTGTCATTTTATAGTATGCTGAGAAGCTATTTGTTCGGAGATCGAGAGACTGCGATTTTCCACAATCAGTTGCACAACAAATGTGGGATGCAGTGTGTGCCAATGATAAAAAGGCTGTTTACCGGCTTATCGTCAACGGTGAAGCTGATGTGAATTCTGTGTATGACCAATCATCTTCCAGCTCTTCGTTAACACTTTCCAGAGTAATGTTAATACCAGAGAGGCCACCAACGCGTGAGGACGTGCTACTCAGATTAAGAAACGAGTTACTTGATAGAACTTCCTCAGGTTGTTCTTCAAATATTCCACCAGAGGAAACTGGAGGTTGCTCTCTGCTTCACTGTGCTTGCGAGAAGGCAGACATTGGGATGGTGGAGCTTTTACTGCAATATGGTGCAAATGTAAACGCTACAGATTCAAGTGGTCAAACGCCGCTCCACTATTGTATTCTCAGAGGAAAAGCTGTAGTAGCAAGGCTACTTCTCACGAGGTGACTTGGTTCTTCTTTGAACCACTTTATAACGTCTTCTCTTGCTATGTCCTATTGGTAGTAACACAATCTGGGTGAATATTGCAGGGGAGCAGACCCGGAAGCCATGAATGGAGAAGGAAAAACCGCTCTTGACATTGCTGCAGAGTCGAAATTTACTGATACAGAAGTCCTATCTCTCCTTTCAGAAGCTGCAAACGGTTACAATCACAGACAGTGCTGATAAAAAGATACAGAAAGAAGCTCACGGGCTTACAAGTCTTGGGAGATATGTTTCAGTCATTACTTTCAGGGTGTTAAGAGCGAATCAACACTAAAGAAGTAGGGGCCTCTAATTGTCCTCATCTACACTTGTCTCTAGCAAGCTTTGCCCCATAGTATTGTATTGTGATGGATATAGGCTGCTTAATGGAAAGTTATAGTGTATTGTATCGTGTGTATTTGATGTACGACTGACTATAGCATCCTCAGTTTGTCATGCGTTGTAACGTGTAAGCAACTTGCGGCTTTTTCATTTCTGCATAAGTGTTGACCATGAATGATTGATTAGCTATATAATCTATGGTATTGGTTTTGTATCTGCCATCAAAAGAATCGATTCAAAGCTAATAAGATCATAGAGATGATAAACAATACAAGAACAATACAGTCTGTAAACAAAGACCTCACTCAATCACTTTGAATAAAAGCAAAAGCTTTTTACTTTATCATTGCAAGGACTGTGAAAGGAGGAAAGCAAATTATTCTCAGACAAACAAAGGGAACATCTTTTGTGTAATAATTTCACACGCTAAGACAAAGTTGCACACATTCCCGTGCCTCTCTCCCATCCAACGGGCTACATCTCACTTAGCTTATCTAATTCAACGGTGGAGATCTCCTTTTCGCATCCCCTCTTCACGGAACTCGATGTCTTTGCTTTCGGCCACTCATGACAAGCAACAAGAGCTGCCTTTCGTACGCGTACGTGGCGATAGGACCCATGTTTACCTTGACCATCTGACATATGGGTCCCACTCTAAGGCGGGAACCCATTTTTCCTCTTTTCTTGTTTTCTTTTGGATGCAAGTGTAGGATGGTCATGCTTGTTGTGAGGAGAGAGAGAGAGAGAGTTCACGGTCTCGCAGATACTGTGTCTTTGTAAAGAGTCTAGAGAGAGTGTGTGTGTGTTTGTTTGGTTGCTGAACTAATGAACTGAAACAGTTTAGATAGTTTTATTTGTTTGGTTCATCTTTTCAACCACAGATATGTAGAAACCAAGGGAGAAAAAAACATCATTGAAGTTTGTTCTTTTGATTATTTTGAGACATAATACCAAAGTTTGAGTTTTTGTTTGTAGCTTCTTGAAAACTTTTAGTTTTTTAATGGTGGAGGAAAAGAGGGAGAATTTTAGATAGAATCTTTGAACCAATGGTTCCATTCAGCTTCTTTGTAAAGATTTTGAGTTAAAGATTCTTTTTTTCTTTCTCTTTCTTGTGAAGGTTTCTCATTGGTTTTCTCGAGAATATATTGTGGGTTTGGGAGAAGAGGATAGGAAGAGAGAGCTTCACTATAGCATAAAAAAGACTTCACTTTTTTCCTGCTTTTAGGTTTGAACAGCTTCAGCTTTCTTGGTTACACAAATTTGTGTCCGAATCTTTAAAGACTTATATGCTTTTTTCTCTTTCAATGGAGCAAAGAAGTAGAAACGGATACTGCAACACTGTATATCTCCTCTTGTTCATCTTCTTTGTCTTCTCTTCAAGAACAAGCGCAAGTTGTCGGCGGAGAGCTGTGAAACACTTATCCACAACTCCACCTTCATCTACACCACTTGAATCAAGAATCACTTCCAAGGTTATCGTTGTTAGCATCGTTTCAGGGGTTTTAACCGGGTTGGTATCAGCCTTAGTGTTAGCTTTCTTGGTCCGTTGCACTGTCAAGTACTTGAAACAGACGCCAATTCTCAAAGGCCCTGTGGTGTTCTCCCCTAAGATTACACCTAAATCTCTTCACGCAGCTCTTGCTAATGGTATTCAGTTGCTTGGCTCAGACCCTAATGGTAAGTACTACAAGATGGTGCTTGATAATGGTCTAGTGGTTGCAGTTAAGAGACTAGGCTCACTTGAAGAAAATGGCTCACTAGAAGGAAGTAGTAGTAGTAGTAGTAGTAGTAGTAGTAAGTCGGTTAAGAGAAGGTTGCAGAAGGAACTTGAGGTTCTTGCTGGGTTAAGGGACAGGAATCTTATGAGTTTAAGAGCTTATGTTCGTGAATCTGATGAGTTTTCTCTGGTCTATGATTACATGCCGAATGGTAGTCTCGAGGATGTGATGACTAAGGTTAGAGCTCAAGAAATAGAGCTTGGATGGGAGATTAGGCTAAGAGTTGCTGTTGGAATTGTGAAAGGGCTTCAGTATCTCCATTTCACATGTGACCATCAGATTCTTCATTACAACTTGAAACCTACAAATGTGATGTTGGATTCTGAGTTTGAGCCCCGGCTTGCTGATTGTGGATTGGCCAAGATCATTCCTGCTTCACACACAGCAGTGTCTTGCTACTCTGCTCCTGAATCTTCTCAAAGTAACAGGTGCTTAGAATCAATGCCGTCACCTTTCAGTTAACGCCTAAGTCTTCTCCTTAACTAACATAGTATGCAAATGTGCAGATATACAGACAAAAGCGATGTCTTCAGCTTTGGGATGATATTAGGTGTTCTTTTAACCGGAAGAGACCCTACACATCCTTTCTCTATAGAAGGTGCTAGCGGAGGCAGCTTAGGACAGTGGCTGAAGCATTTGCAGCAATCAGGAGAAGCACGGGAAGCATTAGATAAGAGTATTCTTGGAGAGGAAGTGGAGGAAGACGAGATGTTAATGGCTTTAAGAATCACCATTATCTGCCTTTCTGACTTCCCAGCAGATCGGCCTTCAAGTGATGAGCTTGTCCACATGCTTACACAACTGCACAGCTTTTAGCCCAATGAATGTTCTTGTACCAAACCTATCTGTAGTATCCAAACATATGTAGTTACATCTCAATATATTTCTTCTTCTGTTACTCGTTAAAATTTGTTCACGGAAATGGTCCAAGATATTGTTCTCACACGAAAAGAAAAGATGGCAAGGAGTTCTCTTGCCTAAACGTAAAACAAGCAGTGGACAACAAGGAAGCTCTTAATGAACGTGGGTAGAAATCAGAAGCAATACAATGAAAAATGCAGATCAAGCAATGAGCTCTTCAAGTCAATTTTCTACTTGCATTGTCCTAACAGGTGACCCGTTGCCAAGTCTGGGTTGTATCAATAACTCTGAGAGATCACCGCTCTCAAAGAAGGATTTGTGAAGAGCCTCAACGCATCCTTCAGCTTCATCATCATTTACTATAAGGGAAATGTTTACCTGCAAGAAACAAATTTTGTTAGGCGTCTACTTAAAAGAGAGTTTTTGTGATAAGCAGTGTATTACCTTGGATGCTCCTTGTGATATCATCTGGACATTGATACCTTTGGTCCAAAGAACATGAAACGCCTGCAGGCAAGTTAAAAGACAATTAGGTAAGAAATGACTTTCTTGATGAGAACATTCAAGAAGGGAAGATGTACTAACCCTCTCTAGAATGAGGGAGGAATGTTGAACATTCCCAATTAACGAGATTATCGCTCTTCCTTTTGAGAGATTCACAACTGCAATTTTCTCAAGTTCCTCAACAACATGATCAAGTTCCTGTTACAAGGAAAACAGAAAGAAAAGATCGTTGAAGAAGCATATGCTTATAAGGATTGGAAAATAAAGTGTTTCGGATTCAACAAGAACTTGCCTGTTGAATCAGTTCCCTGCTCCAAAGTTTTGAGGGGTCCAATGTCAGAGATAAGCTGACTTCACTAGTGGCAACAACATCTACGGATATTTCAAGGTCCTCAAATATCGAAAATACCTGGCCAAAAGAGTGAAGTTTGCAGGCAATGTTAATTAAATAACAGTATGATTATAGAGTGGAGCAGACCAGTTCGGACCAACCTCACATGCTTACCTTGGCAAGAAAGCCAACTTGACCAAGCATTCGGGTGCTTGCTATATCCAGCATGGTCACATTGCGTTTCAAAACAATGCTAGTTAAAACAGTCTGTCATATGAAGAAGCATATATTTTTGGTTTTCTATGAAGGACATAAGCTGCATAAGAGATAACAAATTTAGAGACTCTAAAACCTTGGTCATGTCTCTTGTTTTAGTGATGATAGTTCCTGGAGCTTTAGGGTTATAAGAATTTTTAACCCTAACAGGAATCCCACCCTCTCTTGCTGGCCTCATTGACTGTGGGTGCAAGACCTGCAGCAACAATTTTTTTTTTACTTAAATCACTGTACAATGTTATATGTGCCACCGCTAATAACTGCTAATTGTGTTACTACATAAAAGTAGAGTGGGACCTGTGCACCAAAATAAGCTAGCTCGGCTGCTTCATCAAATGTTAGATAGGGTACTGGTGTAGCTCGTTTATAAATAGTAGGGTCACATGTTAGAACACCATCAACATCTTTCCACACCTACTCAATGAAAAAAACAAACTTAACAGACGTGTTTGAAAAGAAAAAAACACAGAACTTTAAGGTTGTAGAAGAACCTGAATCTCTTGCAAACCCAACGCTTTACCAATTGTGGTTGCCGTCAAATCACTGCCACCCCTACCCAATGTAGTAATTGCACCAGTTTTCCAACCCTATTATTGATGGCAAAACCACACAACATGAATGCAAATTCTTTGGTTATTTTAAAGATTAGCAATACCTTCCCAAGGAAACCCGTTACGATAGGAACAGCAGGATCATGCGTCCAATCATCATATAACCTCTTGGCAACAGCTGGATAAGTTGCTTCCAAGATATCCCCATTTGTAAAATCATCCGTTGTAATGAAACCAATTTCAAATGCATCGTACTGCAAAGTCGATATTCTAGTTAGCTACTAGTCGCAAACAAAAGTTCACTGACCAATTCAAAGTATATACACTTTCAACCAGGTTCTCATATTAGTCAACAAAACAAAATATATATACTTCCATAGAAAATTAAACAAATACTAAAATATGATGGAGGACATACTTGGCGTGCCTTGACACCGATTTTATTAAGATAAGCTGCGAAAATCCTTGTAGACAAGCACTCTCCAAAAGAGACTAAGTAGTCTCTGGTTCGAAGTGTCAGCTCCTTCATCATGGCTATACCTTTCAGTAGTTGCTCTAGTTCTTCCAAAAAGGCTGCAAAATGTTCTCCCAAATTAACAATAAAAAAGAAAGCAATACATGTAATAGGCTCTTGAATATTACCAAACTCATCACCAATCTACTTTAAAATATCGAGAACAAAGCTTCAACTATACAAGTTACATGAACAAAACTATTCTTACATGTAACAACAGAGGGGTCGATCTTGAGCTCTTCCACTGTCCTGAAACAACAACAAACACACACATTCTTTATCGAAACCAAGATCAAGCAGAGAAAGGGATGCTTAAAGTACAGTAAATTAAAACCTGAGATGCAGTTCCTTTATAATGCTCAATTCCTCAATCTCCGATGCATTAGAAACACCACAACTCACAGCCTTCTCTCCCGCCTAAACTAACCAGCAAATCAAAATCTCAAAAACAAAACTTTGAATAATAGCAAAGAAGAAAGGAGAGAGCTTTCAGCATTACAAGCAAGAGATTGTTGGTAGTTTTCCCCATAGCGGAAAGAACAATGACAGGACTCTCTTCCGGAAACGCCAAAATCAAATCAGCCACTTCTCTCATTCTCTCCGCCGTTGCCACCGAGGATCCACCAAACTTCATCACGCACGTGAATCTCTTCTCTTCCACATCCCTCTCCTTTATAACGTCTGTCTTCTCCTCTTCCAAAACAGCTCGTACAGTGCCTTTGAGACATGAACCTGAAACGTTCCTTGTGCAGGAAGATCCATCTCCAATGGACAACAAGAACTTCCTCGAGCCTTTCACTGCTGTGAAATCGACACGACTCGGAGGATTCGGTAGCGTCGACGAGTTACGGTGGCTGGTGAAAAGGGCATTGCTATGATGACACCGAACCCTAGCAGCCGCCATCGGAGGAGAAGAAGAAGACCGAGAAAATGTGTATTGATTGAAGTGGAGAGAAATCGTACGGCTCAGACGCCAAAGATGAAAACTTTAAACCCTCCTTTTCAGTTTTATACCGGAAAACGATGTCGTTTTATATAACCAACGATGATTGGTTTGAGTTTGATCAGTTAGTTGTTGTCTGTAATAAAACTGAGCTCTGGTCGAAAAAAAAAAAGCTTTAAACTTTTTGTAGAATTTTTCATTTTTTTCCATCAACCAACCATGACGAAGATCCTCACTTTACAATCCTCTTACAGCCCTTCACGAGTTCCGGTTACAAAGCACGCGAATTTCAATCAGATTCCTTCATGGGTTTCTCTGAAATCGAGCACTTCTTCAGTGAAAATCGAGCATAAGCAAGGGCAAGTCGAGAATCTTCATTTGGTCTCGTTGTCTAAACATGGCAAGCTCAACGAGGCATTTGAGTTTTTCCGAGAAATGGACAAGGCTGGCGTCTCCGTCACACCGTATTCTTACCAGTGTCTCTTTGAGGCTTGCAGAGAGTTGAGGTCTTTATCTCACGGGAGAGTCCTTCACGATCGGATGCGAATGGATTGTGAGAATCCTTCTGTGACTCTTCAGAACTGTGTGCTGCAAATGTACTGTGAGTGTGGGAGTTTGGAGGATGCAGATAAAGTGTTCGATGAAATGCATGAGTTAAACATGGTTTCTAGAGTAACGATGATATCTGCTTATGCAGGACAAGGTCTTTTGGATAAAGCTGTTGGTTTGTTTTCTAGGATGTTAGAGTCAGGAGAAAAGCCGAGTTCTTCCGTGTATACTACACTCTTGAAATCTTTGGTGAATCCTAGAGATTTAGATGTCGGTAGGCAGATTCATGGTCATGTTATATGTGCTGGGTTATGTGGTAATGCATCTATAGAGGCTGGGATCTTGAACATGTATGTGAAATGTGGTTGGTTAGTTGGTGCTAAGCTAGTGTTTGATCAGATGGCAGTGAAGAAACCAGTGGCTTGGACGGGGTTGATGATAGGTTATACTAAAGCTGGAAGGGCAAGAGATGCTTTGAAACTGTTTGTGGATTTGGTAACGGAAGGTGTTGAATGGGACAGTTTTGTGTTTTCAGTTGTTCTTAAAGCATGTGCTTCTCTTGAAGAGGTTAATCTTGGCAAGCAAATTCATGCATGTGTTGCTAAGCTTGGATTGGAGACTGATGTCTCGGTTGGAACGCCTCTTGTTGATTGTTACATCAAATGTTCCAGCTTCGAGTCTGCTCTTCTTGCATTCGAAAAAATCAGTGAACCAAACGATGTTTCCTGGAGCGCAATCATATCTGGATACTGCCAAATGAGTCAGTTTGAAGAGGCTATTAAAACTTTCAAGTCTTTGAGAAGCAAAAGTGCAGCGGTTCTGAATTCATTCACATATACTAGCATATTCCAAGCATGTTCCGTACTTGCAGATTGCAACATTGGTGGCCAAGTCCATGGAGATGCTATAAAAAGAAGTCTGGTTGGTTCTCAGTATGGAGAAAGCGCCCTCATTACGATGTATTCTAAATGCGGATGCTTAGATGACGCTCATGCAGTCTTTGAGTCAATGGACAACCCCGACATTGTTGCTTGGACAGCTTTTATATCAGGTCATGCCTACTATGGAAATGCCTCTGAAGCTCTGAGATTGTTTGAGAAGATGGTGAGTTGTGGCATGAAGCCAAACTCAGTGACTTTTATTGCGGTTTTAACCGCCTGCAGCCACGCAGGTCTGATTGAACAGGGCAAGCAGTACTTGGACACGATGCTTCCAAAATATAACGTGGCTCCAACTATTGACCATTATGATTGCATGATCGACATTTATTCCCGTGCGGGACTATTAGAGGAAGCTCTCAAATTTATGAAGAACATGCCTTTTGAACCTGATGCAATGAGTTGGAAATGCTTTCTAAGTGGGTGTTGGACGCACAAGAATCTCGAACTGGGGGAGATTGCTGGTGAGGAACTTCGCCAACTCGATCCAGAAGATACAGCTGGATATGTTCTACCGTTTAATCTGTATACGCAGGCTGGAAGATGGGAAGAAGCTGCTGAAATGATGAAACTAATGAATGACAAGATGCTAAAGAAGGAACTGAGCTGCAGCTGGATCAGAGAAAAGGGTAAGATTCATCGGTTTATAGTGGGTGATAAACACCATCCGCAAACTCAGGAGATCTATGAGAAGCTTAAGGAGTTTGATGATTTTATGGAAGGTGATGTGTTTCAGTGTAGCATGACAGAGAGAAGAGAACAGCTTCTTGATCATAGCGAGAGACTTGCTATTGCATATGGGTTGATATCCGTGAATGGCAATGCCCGTGCACCTATCAAGGTGTTCAAGAATCTCCGGGCATGTCCAGATTGCCATGAGTTTGCAAAGCATGTGTCTTTGGTTACAGGACATGAAATTATCATCCGAGATTCTAGAAGGTTTCACCATTTCAAGGAGGGGAAGTGCTCTTGCAAAGATTACTGGTGACTGGTGATCTTTAGTGTCTGTATTTATCTGTAGATGCTTTCAGTTGGGTACTAATCCAACAAGAATGAGTCGGCAATTTAAAAGAGCGTGCAAACGTGGATACATTATATGTTAAAATTAAAAGTAGTGCATGCAATTCTTCAGTTTACAAAACTGGATTAACATATTCTTGACAGCAAAGTACTTGAACCACACAAGAAGAAAGCACGTATGATATACAATACTGTTAAAGCCGTGGTAACATGACTGCTCTGAGATCCTGGGGTCCATGGTCATGACTACTGGTTGGACCTGGAGGCTTCCCACAATCGACGTTCTATCCGCCTCTTTCTTAGCTCTGTTAGCCCTTGCTCAACTGAAAATTAGAACTAAGCAATTTAGACCTTGTCTCCTCTTTTGGTTAAAAGTAATTTGGTATGTTAGATTATACCTTCCATGGCGTCATGTGAAGATGGAGAGTGTGCACTCCTGCTAATCCAGAATTGAAGACGTTCTCTTGCAATGTCCACATCTATGCCAAGTGACAGGGCTCTTCTCCAGAAGTACGTGAGCCAAGCCTGCCAAACGTTCCAAAGGATACCAAGATTGAGCTGGAGAAAATAACTCTAATAGATCCAAAAGTTACACAGAAAAACAGAAAATATTATTGAAGGGAAGATATAGCATGGAGCAGACAAGGAAAAGCCCAAAAAAGAAAGCGAGAAAGGGTTTGTGGTTCTGTACCTCCTTGAAGAGAACATCTTCAGACTCTTCTGGACTCAGTTCTGCAAAGAACAGACAGACCGATGTCAAAATTATCCTCAAGAATAACAAGAACTGTCTGCACTCTTTGTTGAAAGTAGTACAATGAAATGTCAACATAGAATACTGACATTTAAAGTATGTATTTCATAGTCCTAATTTTATCCAGAGTTTGCAATTGTAACGTTATTGATTATGCAGTTTACCCATATATGAGTTTCATAACACCAAGATTTTGAGTTATAAATTCAGTGATATAAGTTTAAAAAAACTTACCAAGTGCCTCCACTAATTTAGGACCGCCTGGTGACTTGAACTCTGGAAAAAAAGGAACAGAAAATACGTAAATTGCATATCAAAGAAGCACAGACATGTATTCACTGTTAGTTGACAATTTTAATGGCGAAATGAATGCCTGTAACGAAGTCGCTTTTCTAGCTAATGAAATAAGCAACTAATAAAACTTAGTTCAAGAAGAGCTTCTACAGAAGCTTACCAGGGTCAGATAGGCGAAAAGTATTGGCCAACCTTAGCTGGGTTAGTGTAATAGTTATGGAAACTTCAACCTTCAAAAGAACGAGTAAAGTCGATGAGAAAAATGAAAGAAGGGTACATGAACCCAAGGGAGAAAGATCAAGAGAATAAACCTTTAAAGATGCTAGCTCCTTCAGACCCATTTCCACAGAGAGCATGCTCTCAATATTTCCCTCGCCTGTTAGATCATTTATATCTTGAACGAGCTGGCTCCTCTTCTCGTTCTCCTCAGAATCTGCTGAGATTATTTCATTGCCAAGAGATATGTTTACAGTGATGATAAGTGACAATCAAAATCATAGAATGTTATTACAAGAGAATCTTAGAAGAGACGGTAACATGACTGAGTGATTGCTTACCTTGTTCCCAACTTTCTTCCTTTGCCTTCTGCCCAGCTGATAACACAATTTCAAAAGGAAGAGGTGCCAGCGATGACCAGTATTCATACTTGGATGTAGCAATGTCCGAACATATGCCTGAAATGCAAATGTGCAAAGATGTCAGCAAGCAAAGATAAATGTTAGTAAGGTATGTTTGTTACATATCCATCTAGCACTTACCATATCTGGCAGCTAAGCCCCAATACCGAGCTAGCCAGCACCGCTTAAGAACAACTTCCTCCTGAAATGCATACAAGGGTCTGTTACTTAAAGCGGATAAAGCTTATGTGTAGGCTGAGGAAGAACATGAAAACGGACCATCTCTTTTGGGGTCAATATCATTCTGTGTGTCATTGTTCGTAGAGCGTTGACTTCAGTTTCTGCTACTTGAAATTGTGCTACCACAGCAGCAGCCTCTTGTTTTGCACTCTGAATCAAAATGTAACATAGAACATTTAACATTTCTATATTTTCTTTAACTAGCACCTCACAATAAATGTGACACACTGATGGAAAAAATGGCTTACCTCTACTTGAGCCCGAAGAGCAGTAGTCTCCTTATTAGCGCCTTCTCTATTCTGCTTTGCATTTTTAAGGGCCGCCTGTCACAGAGTGAGTGCTAGTAAATCTAAAAGCCACAACAACAATATTTATACTTGAAAACAAAACCATCACGTAACAGAAAATCCTGAGGGAGCTCAGACTTTGGAGTACCTCTCTTTGACGCAAAGCAGCTTCTTTTCTGCAGCATTGAGACAAAGTACATTCATGTAAGCATTTTAAATTCAACAAGAAAAACGAAAAACTGGCAAGAAATTGTATTGATTTTGATTACCGGCTCAGAAGTTTAGCTTCCAAAGATACGCCTTCTCCTAAAGAAGTCACCTAGAGTTTATCTCTCAAGGATGAGAACAGTTTTAAAATAACAAAAAAGAAAGCAAGTGGGCTCGTTTATCGATGCTTCCAGTTACCTGTTTCTCAAGCTCTCTCACCCTGGCTTCTGCTTCCTTGCATCTCTCATCCTCAAGCCTAAGCTGTTAATAAACTCAAACGTATAATAAAGCTAATCTGAAGATAGACAAAAACCAAGAAGGAGAAGACTTTACCTTTTCAAGAATATTCTCATTCTCCTCTTGCAGCATATCGAGCTGTAATGTAAATAAACTCTCAGTTTCTATAAAGATGCTTACCATATATATCAACACATCAAAAGAAGAAAAAGACATACTTCATCTTGAAGTGCGGATGCTTCATGCTGATCTTTCGAATCTTTTGCATTAAGATGCCCAATATCAGGTAAAACCCTGCAATGACAAACAGTTTCCACATATGAACACAAACTCAACTAGTTGCAAACGTGCAATGAAGATAAGTTCATGATTGTATCTTCACCGCTTTTCAGTCTGCTGATTCTTAGGAGTTCCCACTGGTAATGGAATGGTAGCTTGGTTCCTTTGAGACAGTTTGCTAGGCGGAACTGGAACAGGTGGTTGTTGTGATGCTCGAACAGACGTGGCTGGAGAGTTCCGAGAAAACTGATTATCACAATCAAATCTCCGATTAGAAAACAAAGTGATCATCTTTATTTAGTTTCCTTTACTACTAACATTCCTAAAACGGTAATATCAGGTCTCAATCGATCTCTCACATTCCAAAAATAGAAACTTGAGAAAATGAGCAAACTTGGTAAAATTGAGTCAACAGATTTACCGCAGGAGAGGAAGATCTACCGATCTTGGGAGGAGCAGCAGAAGCAGCAGCAACAGGTCTAGGTTTAGCTGCGGAAGAAGCATTGTTTCTCGTGAAGGAGAGAGGAGGAGCGCCGTAGCGGAAATCTAGGTCATCGCCACCGACATCGTCATCATCTTCGTCGTCGTCGGTGGTCTGTGAAGCCATGACCTTGGCGAGCCTCTGAGCTGCGGCTTTAGCGGCGACGTTCTGAGCTCGCTTGACGTTTGACATCCCAGTGACGGAAGATGATCGAGCGTGGTGATGACGCGCCGGAGAAGAAGGTGCGACGGCAGCTGCATTGGGGGTCCCGGACTCGCCGTTCCATTGACGGAAGTAGCTGGGGCTTTCGGTGCGTGCCCGTTCCATGAGAGAGAGAGAGAGATGCAGACCTCTAGATCTTATTGGTGATGGTGTTTATGGAGTCGGACAAAAGACAACTTTGTTTTTTTTTTTTTGAACAGAACAAAGAGAGTTTAGTTAAGTTTAATTAGTTACTTAAAACTTTTAATTGTGCACCTAGTAAAAACCAAAGTTAACAGTGGCTAATCTAATTGACTTTAGGGCATGTCTGGTTAAAAACCAAAAAACTTAATAGAGAATATTGCAAAGAAAAATACTATTTTGAGTATTTTCCACTACAATTTTGGCATGATTGTTTTTCGACACAAAATGTTACAAAAAGCTTTGGGGATTTAGTTGGTGTTGGAGAACATGTCAAGGCATAGTATTAGAACACTGATTGGAGTAAAATGTAAGCTTCCATGGGCCATGGCCATATTCTAACTTGCTGCTTGAAAATTAGATATTGGTCCATCATGATTTTTTTTTCTGTTAGTGGATGCTAACAGTATCGAACCTTTCCCATAAGGCCTGAAATTTATATATTGCCAGTTTGGTATTGAGTTGGTACGGTGTTGGGCCTAAACAGGCCCATTTCTTAGACAAAAAACATTAAACACACACAAAGAAGCAACATAACACGAACTACGTCAAAAACAATTGAACTAGCAATAGCATGAAAAAAAACAATGCATATAAAATATTGAATACATCTTACATCCGTTAATGTAACTCGCAGCCCCAGAAGATACATCAATAAAAACATCAATCGGGGGCATGCACCATTCTCCTACTAAATTAGATACTCTTTTGTTCTTGATAATTCGACAAATAGCACCAAAAAGGCCTTAAGGATAAATAATAATCAAAACCACCCAGCCAAAAAAAAAAAAAAAGAGGGAAGAAGACAATTGAAGGTGGGAGATGTTGATGAGTTAAAAGAAGAAAGGGTGGGCAGTTGTTTTTATTGAGAATAATAATTTGGTGTTAAAAATTTAATAAAATAGAGAAAAAGATTATAGGAAATATATATTATATTAATGGTTTTCATGTAAGAGTCCTACCATAATGAAGGACCATGAGATGATCAGAGGTAGATGAGTTTGGAAGCAAAGTAATAAGGTTTTGTGAAATAGAAGAGTTGTCTCTGCTTCCTCTCCAGATTGTATCTCTCACGTGTTGCAGTGTCAACACAGGCTCTAGTTCTTGCCCTCTGCATCTTATCTCTACCTGCTTTTCATTACAAATATAAAATCAATAATTAAACCACAGTAAAAATTAACTAGATGCTTAGAGTTATTCACGCAAAAACTTAAGACCAAAAAGCTAAAATAATAATAATTTAACACTGAGTATGGTAACTATTTGATGTAATGAGATCATAGCATCGTAAGAGGTGACGGAGGGATAGTGATGGAAAATGCGACGTGTCAGAGTGGCTACGCAATGCTGTAATTATGTCATCTCTACTTTACTTCTAAGGCCATTCTTTAACCCGGGTCTCCTTAAGGATGGGGTTCTAATTATTTTTGTCCTCTTTTTAATTTTTTTTTTTTTTTTTTACATTTTTCCGGAAAGCCAGGACGTCTCTTATTGATTGCTTTTAAAGAAGAGCAACGCCAATAATAACTCCACCACAAATAATATAAGTTAAAAGAAAACTATATGCAACACATATTCACGATATTATGAATTAACTTGATGATAGATTTGAATTTTGAATGGTACCCACGATGTCCAAAATCTCAATCATTTCGTGTCCCACCCCTTTTTCTATCCGTAAAATCGTAAATTCATTTTTCAATTACTTTTAGAAATAGACTCACTGTAGTGCCGAGTATTCAACTCATTGTAACGATTTTTTTTTTTGAAGAGATATAGTAAAGAATATTTTATGAATCAATTTTAGGTTTAAATTCTAGAACTAGGTAATTTCAATTGAATATTCAAGTATACACAAAGCAAATTAAACGTTATACAAACTATAAGACTAGTTTACAGAAGAGAAAAAACTATAAGTATATCTTTAGATTCAACATATGTTTTCAAACGTGTAAAATCATCCTAACCCAGTCTCCTACTATTATTTATCGATATTTCCCTCTTGCTCTTATACTTAATAGCTTTATTTCTTACAACAATTTGGTATACGTAAACTGAAACATCTACGTTCTAAAGGGATAAAGTAGATGTAGATAAACTGACGATATCATATAAAAGGATACTATGCAGAGAAGAGTTTTATAAATTGAAGAAACTCAATGGAGACAGTATACTGTACCCCATGAATACTTTACCCATCATCTCATGCACGTCTTCTCTTTACGTTTTGATGTCAAGTTTTCTAACCAAAAGCATCTTAAGTCACAAATTCATGTTTTAGGTGGTAATAGGGATACTATTTTCATTCTAATGTAGTTAATACTGTTATACGTTCAATACTTCATTTAGATAACTAACAAGATACCAAATGGAATATCGTCTACGGTTGCGATAAATTTTAGTATATAGTATTTGGTTAGCATATGAAAGTAGTACGTTCTATCTCACACATATATATATCAACATCTTAATATTTCTATTTTCCATTAAGGGACCTACATATATAAATAATAAACATGTAAAATTGATTATAAATTAGGGACCATAGAAGTCGTAGTCGGATATGCATATATATTAAAATGTTTTGCGTGCATCGCATCACTAACTTAAAAGGACATCATGTTCATGGCTCCTTATTTACCCTTTAGTGCTACTTTGTTCCTTTTTAAAAAATTCAATTTTCTCTCAGCAAATTGCAATGATTCTGTTGTCGAGGGCGACTTCATGCATTGCCTTTCCCCCACGTAAACTACATTATTTATCAACATATGCTTATATATAAGTTGCATACCAGCTTGTAAAGTTAAAAACATTTACTAGCCTGCAAAAACGCATTGCCATCTATATATTCTACAATATATGGTTACCCAGATTTTGGAAGTCCTAAGCGATTATTTGTGAGACGTGCCTTTTAGATTTTATATGGTCAAGTTTGTATTATCAATTTATCATGAATTTATATTTGCACTATTTGAAGTCTGCTAATAGTTAAAAGAAAAAACTCAACATCTCGATGGAGATTAGATTGTGTTAGATAGGCTATTTATAACGAAAGGTTAGATAACTTAGGATTGTATATATGATCATCTAATATGTAATGAGGAAGTGCAACACTTATAGAGGATATGAGTATGCTTGATGGGAAAAGGCCTTTTAAGCACCAAGTTTATTAAAGCAATCCTAATGGAAGTTTTTAGCATTAGGGTTCTCAAAAAAAAATTACATATATATATATTAGTATTAATTTAGGTTCTTAATTTTACGGGAAACTCAATCTAAAAATTTTATGCATAGATAATTTGGATTGAGTTTCCATAAATTTAAAAAATTTACAATTAAATATTATAAATTTATACATATATATATGTATTTTGAAAACTTTGGAATTAAAATTTTCCATTAGAAGTGCTCTTAGGAGTTTTGTGAAGAACTTACACGAGACACTAACAAGGATAGCTAAATCGAGGATAGAGAAATATATCGCTGGTTTTGATGAGCCACTTCTAACATAAGCATGACGGTTTGTCTGAGCCTCAGTTTATTCTACGTTTTTTCTAATTGTATATGGAGAAAAGTTCTTTTTTTCTTTTTTTGAAAGCAAATATTTTTAAAAGTCGTATTTATAGCCTTATAGGCATCTGCTATAACAATTTGAAAGTCATATATGAAAGATAGAAGAGGTGAACTATATCTACATACAAATTTCATGATATATAAATTGAAATGTAACCGACATTCTAACCCAAAAAGTTTTTATCAAGGCTCATCAAGAAACAAATATGATCTTGTTTCTGGAAGATAATTTTTATCTGTTGTTTTCTTATAAAATAACAAGTGTGTTGTATATACTGGTTATCTAACTTAAAAAATATATATATATATATACGAAACAAGTGTTATATGCTCTTTAACAAAAAAAAATGGTTGAAATAACTTTTAGATTACTTAGTATATTAATTAGGACAAATAAAACATAAGTAATTCATTCCAAATATTTATTTATGGAACGAGACTGAGTTGAGAAAAAAATCATGTGGAGCAACGGCAATTTGAAATTTATGGAATACTTTTCGCTTTTAAAACCTTTTGTTTTGTTAAGTCTAAAAAGTCAAAGGAGACTTAGGGGGGGGAAATGGAAGAACGATGCCACCACGAAGTCAGATTATGGTTGCCTAATCATTACACTCATATTGATTATTCACTCTTGACACCTATGCCCTACCCAATTCTATTATACACACAAATTCACATCATTAGATATGTAAATATATATCACACACGTATATGAATGCACATTATAGCAACTTTAACGAATGATTTTATCAGCAAAAAAGCTTAATGATATCCCGTATGGACACAACCCTATTTTTGGTGAAAATATTAAAATGAAATTTAAAATAATATTATATATTTATGTTTTACAAAAATAGATTTTTCATGTTTGTATACATATTATAAAATATTACATTTATGTCATAAATATATTATTTTATCAATTTTCAATACGGTTAATAATATTAATTTAACTAGTTTAATTTATTTTTAAAAATTATAATATAATATTAATAAATAATTAAAATTTTATAAAAACATACAAAAAATATTTTGTGAGATAAATTTTATTTTCGAAACAAATATCAAATTGATTTGATGACTAATGTTCTCATTTTTCTATCTATACACAAATATGTTATCTTATTATCAAATAATGATTTCCGTCTGTTTTATAAACTATTTTATATGAATTGTTATTTACATAAATCATTTGGAAAAAATATGTATCTTGTACTGACGTTTATGTTATTTTCATTTTCTATAATTTATATAAATGGACAAGTAATAATCAGATTGTCAATGAAAATTTAGTTGTTAAATTTGATCAAGATATGGACACAACAATATCTAATGTGTATTATACAAAGACAAGCATACCTACATATAGTTTTATATTGATTGTCTCGTCTCATTTGTCATTCTTCATGGCATGGCTTAATGCAACAAGACAGAAAAACTTAGTGATTTGAGTAAATTATAAACATTGAGTTGACCTAAATATTATAGTTATTTTATCTGCGTTCCGGATTAATTAAGTTTAATAGACCTCTAAGCTTCTAAAGAATGTTTCAGGAAAACATGCTTACAACAACCTGGTGTATTTTATATTCCAAACAATCAAAGATCATCATCTCAATTAAATTGTCTTATCCTCTTTTTAGAGATTTTGTTTTTTTTATTTAAATGGGACTATATATAAGCCGTGTGCTGTTCCAAAAATATAAAGTAACATATATATATACGTTTCTAAGTACTTTTCTATGCAATGTTCTACATAGAAATGCATGGATCAAAGCAGGCTATCAATTTCTTCTTAATGGCAAGTTAAAAAAAAATCTTCTTAAAAGATAAACATATGTGTACGGTTGGATTTATGTCTGTTTATCTAAAGATTATCTAAACATCTCATGCAATCTCGTACGTCGTCCAAAAGATTCATCTGTGTGTGATTTTAAAATTTGTATAAATATTAGGAAAACAAATAAAAAAAGAAGAAGAAGGGCTCACGTTTCTTAACATTTGCACCCAAAAAAAGGCTCACGTATTAAAAGCAATATTTCATCGTTTGCTAATTATCAAAAGATTATTAATAATGACGTTCCATGCATATCTATAGTTTTTGAAACATTGAATGACCCCTTCGCATGGAAAAGATAAGTATCCATCTTTTGTAATTATTCGTTGACAAGAAAAATGTAATTATTAATCAGGAATCATAAAAGTTATAGCGTATCATGGGTAAACGAGCGCATAAATGCACACACATCAATGATTAAATTTGCACGAGAAGCATCGTACGTAATATTAGGGATTGAATTCTATTTTTTTCACCAAAAAATAAACGGAAAGGACACTTTTTTGTTTCATGAATTCGACTCGTAAGGTCTCAAAGTCAGCATGCATATGATAGGAACTTACTTTACAGTATTCATCATTTGAGATAATAACTAGCTACGGAAGAAGCGTGCGATATAGCTATAGTCACAGTTGTACGTGTATATGTACGTATGTGACATGCATAATACGATTAGTTTCATGAACCGAGTTTTTCTAAACGATGCGGTGTGATGTCATATTAGTATCTATCCAAACTGTTGAAGTTAAACTAAATAACTTCTAGTGGCTATAACTTATTGTTTTGGTTACCATCTCTCAAACTAGATAATAACATAGGTCAATAAAAATGTTTCCGATGCAACCAAAAACAGTAAACTCATAACTTATACTGTATAAAAGTTTTGTAGATTTGATTCAAGACTACACTATCCTAGTTTTTTTAAGGGACCATACAATTAGCTCAAGAAAAGTAATTTATATATAGTAAAGGGAGAAACTTAAGAAGACGTATAAAGCATAATTCAGAAAAAAGGAGAAAATTAATCTTTTTATTTCTTTCAAAATTTATACCAATATTACACATTTTATTACGGACGTTTACTTTGGTTTCTAGTTTCCAAAAGGTTGGTAGAAAAACTAGATGTGTTGTTTTGAAATGTACTCAAAACACTTTAAAACGTAAGCAAAAAAATAAATTTATAAAGGAACCGGTTTCTAAAATTTAATCTTTTGTATAGTTAAGTAGGTTGGTAGCTGGATGTATTGGCATGTATATAATGTATAAAAGAAATAAATTAAAGGGTGCACTCATCTCTAATAAGAATTACGTACGTTAAACACAGTAGGCACTAACAAATGGCTCGACCGTTAATCAATTACCCCTAAACTATAAAAAGGATCAAGTAAGACAAACTCGAAAAAGGTTGAAAATCAATTTATGGATAATAAGCATATAAAAACAAAGAAATAACAAAACGGCTTGTACCTAGCAACGACATCTACCTGTGACCTAATTAACATGGAGACACTTTTGTGGCAATTTAGTTCCGACGTTGTTGTCATGTTCCTCACACCAACCCCCATGAATGTACCCTACCCTCTCCACGTTTTCTTCCTTTTTTTTTTACTAATATGTTTCTGTTTTTATCGTACTATTCTCATCATCTTATATGCTTAAAAAGTATTTATGTAAAGTTTTAGATTTTTATGTTTTTTTCTTCTGAAAACAACTTAGGAGATTGTAGTTACGGCAAGCAACGTGTACATGGAATCTAGAATAATAAAGTTAAAGAAAGTGAAATTAAAGAGTTTATGAGATTAATAAAAAAAACCTGGGATTCGTGCTCCAATCTCAACTTGTTCACCAAATATTTCATCAATAGTCGAACAGTCATCTTCCCGTCCCTACAAGATCCAAGAACACCAAAATTAATTAGCCATAAACTTTTGATAACATTGACGTCGTTTTATCTATCATTCTTATAGTATACCCTCAGAGAATGTTATAGAATCTTAATAAACGAAGAGTACTTACTTGATTCTCAAGTAGCTCTTGGATAACTGAGGCAAGAATGGTTCTCTTGTCCTAAGACATTCACCAAAACAAAGCCGTTAATTAGCACTTAAAAAAAAACTATTAATCAAGAAAGTAAGGACCTTATTTAACATAGTAAGTTAACATTTAGCACACTTACTGGTTTTGAGAAGCTTGAAGGAGGAACCAAATGCCGGAATGGGATCGTCTGGGAGGATCAATGACTCGAAAACTCGAGCTTGGACCAGCCACTACATCCTGATTATTGTTATTGTTCCCTAATAACTGCTGCTGAAAATTGGAGCGACCAAAGTAAGGTCCTATGAATGGCATCACCAAAGAAGCAGATGATGATGATGGTTGCACTAGGTTTTGTGGGACAAAAGGCGTTCTAAACGCAGCAGCCGCCCAAGAACCAAGCGTCTCCTGGTCAGGCCTGGTAGGGAACATCAATGGACTAATCATCCCTCCTGGTTCATGCTGGTGATGAAAGATAGATGGCATTAATGGAAGACCAACTCTTTGTTCTCTATTTGAACCTCCAGAGTAAAGGTTAAGCTCTAGAAAAGAGTCCCTCCCAGCCGTTCGATCGGTTTGTTGCTGTTGGTGATTGTCATCAAGATCCGGTTTAACACCATCCTCGTGGCCTGTGCTTAACCGGAGCCATCCTTCTTGTCTCATCTCATGATCTTCGGCTTCGTTGTTGGTATTATTATTATTGTTATTGTTATTGCTATTGTTGTGGTCGTCCTTGGAGCTTAACCTAGAAGTAGTACTTCTCGGCTCTTCTTGATTGTCCATGAAACTACAATCTCTCCTACAAACTTGATGATGATCAGATCCTAAGCGAATGTCTTCCTTGTTGTTGTTGTCGTCGTCAGAGACAGCAGAGAAATGGTGAGCTTTTTGTAATAACCTCATAAAAGCGAAACTATTCGAAACCCCACATGAAAGAAGAAGCGTTGTTGAGGAGGAGGAGGAGGATTCAGCATCAAGAACCATGGCAGAATCTTGTGAGACGAAGAGGAGCTAGAGGAAGCGTTTCTGATGATCTCAACATGAGGGGAGACGGAGGAGATAATAATAATAAATTAGGGTTCTTAGATGGAGACGAGAGATCAAGAACTCGAGGAATGGTCAGAGACCGGAGAAGCCATGGAGAGAGACTATAGGTATCTTAATGATAAGAGGGGACCAGAGGAGGGAGACAATAAGTTCTGCAAATCTCACTCTATCAATTCTCTTTGTTTTGGAGTCTTGTGTGAATGAAATTGATGCAGAGAAAAGAGTAAGAGAGAGAGAGAGAATGTTAACCTTGTAATTATACAGAGTAATGGGCACTAGTTATATGGAAAGCTTCTTATGCGGTCAATCTTTTATTTTCCCCTCACCACATATACATAGCATTAAACAAAAAAAAATGGATCATGATTATAAGAATTGATTTTTTTTTTGTCATGTGAAGCGTATAAAGTATGGAATATGTAAGAATAAAATTGTAATTCATGATTAGAATAATGCCTTCGAATCTTCAACGACTCTTTGGTTCATATTTATCAAGTTTCTAATGAGTTAAAACAATTTATAGAAAATGATCATAACAATTATCTAGTTATGTAAACTATTTGATAAAGGTAATATTAAAATAATTATATAGACAGTAATTTCGTGAAGAAATTTCCTAACTCTTTATCCGTACATTTGTTAATTCATTATTCATAATATGAATATTTTTTTGAGATATTTCTATTTACAGTCGCTCCAAATTGCTTATCATTATTCCAAGAACATGATGTATTGGTTTCACCGTTTTCCATATTACTTCTTCACAAACTTACAAACATGCACATAGAAGATTGGAATATTAAACCTATCTAGCTGCATGGAAGACTCAATCCACGATAATATAATAAAATCAGATAAAACTAGCATATTACGTGCGTCATCAGGCCAACAAAATTCTTGAGATATTTGATATTTCTCACACCTATTCAACGGAAGAAAAATATTAATACTATAAGAGAAGAACTGCAGAGGTATATTCCTCAATTGATGTATATTATCATCACAACTAATATCCTTTTATCGAGGATATACATGCGAGACACAAAATACAGATTATATCACGTATATACAACATATTACACATGTTGACTCATGCATATACTTACTCGATACCATTTTATAACTTCGAATTTCTTACAAATTATTGGCTGCCCAAAAAGAAAAATTTATGATTAGTCCAAACATTCTCGATCTCGCATGATTTAATACTCGTCGCTTATTCAGATTAAACGACCCAAATATTACTGCACTAGGTGTTTTGCTCACACTGTCACACATGCAGATACATTTTTTTAGGAATATTTATTAATTTAAGTTTTATTAATTAAAAAACTAGCATAATAAGTTATTATTTGTGTTTAAAAAAAGTTTAAACCAAACATCAAATAAACAAATGACAACACTCACATATTAAAAAAGTTATATAAATGTTTTTGCTTGATTTGTATTTAATTATAGTTTTATATCTTAATTTTAAAATTTCATAATAGAAAATATATTTTCAAGATAACAACATAATACATAAGAATTATCTTATTTTATAAAAATATAATATTACTAATAGAATTTTTTTAATTATATAATAGATATGTAAATATATATAATTATTTAAAACACTATGAATAAGCAAAATTACCTAAAATCATGGAGAGCATTACACATAAACAAATTCAATTTGCAAATAATTATATATATATTTTTACCAAAATTACTATATAATATTACTTTAAAAAATCACATCTGTAATTCTATTTTAAAAATATTAAAAAATAAGAAGTACAACTATTACACAAGTTATAAAACTACAGCTTGAACATTCACAATCAAAATTGTTTGAACTTCTACGTATAACTAAAGAAATACCAATCACTATTGTCTTTACTTTTTAAATAGAAAAGGTGGTATGACAAATATTCTAACTAGAAAAATATTCAACGAGCTGACCGAGTAAAGTTATAATTAGCATATTATACGTAAATTAATTTGTTTTTGTTTATGTGTGTTGTCTTTACTCTTTAAATAGACAAAGAAGTTGCCCTTTTTAAAAATGTTTTTGTTATTTCTGGGGTTAAATAAAAGCTGGGATTTTCAGTAAAGCCAGAAAACAAGAAGAGTGGAGTGCGAGGCATGATGACATTAGACCTGTCAAAGTTCAATTATTAAGATATGAAGTGTTTTAATAATCCCAAGGATCGTAGTTAATTATTCCTAAATGAAACTTGGAATATTTAAGTCAGTGATTAGAAAATACAAAAAAAAAACCCTTGAGGGGAGTTTGGCATGCACCGAAAATGATGATGTTTTCGGTTAAAAGCTCATTTCCCCAGATCACACAGCAAAACATACAGACCTTGTGATGCTTGTTTCTTATCGAATTGTACTTCTATTAAAAACCATGTGCTCCCCCAACAATTTTAATGTTAGTACATTTTCAATTAGAATAGGAAAATTAGTTGATCCCAATCTACTCAAAGTTACTTCTTGTTGATATATATACTGCAACATTGTTGAACTTAAGTGGCTAACAAATCATGTGCTATAAAATGCTAAGTTTTCGGGACAGTGTCTCAGGAGAAAAGTCAGTAATATATCGAAGTTAATGTAAAAGTGAAGAGATATTGAGATAACTACATATATTACTTGGATAATGACTTAACATATATTTGTACTTATCTATAAGCTTATTCCTCTTAGCTTTTGAAACTAGGTAGAGAAGACTTCAGGTTATTCTGAAAACGGATTATGTCTTATTACTATTCATAAATTCATCAAAAACGGATATAGCTAAATTTCAATCTTAATTAAGGTCTCTATCTAACTTATATAAGCCGGACATGTCTTGGTAAAGCCAAATGAAACATTTGACTATGGTCCTTAGATTTTTTTTTTTGGAAATTACATAGACATAAATTCTTTAATTTATATTCTCTCCGTTTCATATTAAGTATCATTTTAGAGAATTTTTTTGTTACAAAATAAATGTCGTTTTCGACTTTCGATGCAAAATTTATTAATTTTTTATTTCAATTTATTTTTCTATTGGTTAAAATATGGTTAAATGTATAGGTAATTAGGTTTTTTATAAAAAAAATATGCGAAATTTAATTATTTTCTTAATTCGTGTGCACAAAGCTAAAACGACACTTAATAATTTAATATAAAACAAAAGAGTATTAAAAATATTTATTATTTTTTTACTAACCGTCTATAGTCCCCAAAATCACAAGGGTGGAAATGCATATAAGTATGGTAATTACTCACGACTCGTATAAAAAACAAGTGAACAACATTAGTGTTTACAAGAAAAGAAAGCATGAAGATAGGGAAATTAAAACAAAATTGATTGAAAATGTATCGTTGTCACAACTGGCTGAGTGTCTAAGCGATGTTTTAATATCTTCTCCTCTTCTCACCACACCTTCCAGCTTAAAAGAAACACACTTTAAGTAAGGTTCAAACGCACTTTTCGGCTGTACAAGCGTTATCCATTTAAAGATCTCAAAATATTTGACGAGTAAGAAGTAAGAATATAGTGAATTTTTGAAACTCAAGTCCGTGTGAATTTGAATATTTCCGTTATTGCAAGTATACACGTTCAATCATGCTATATATTTAGCCAAAGTCATGTCACACAGTTACGTTCAACAATAAGTATTACGAAGTTTTTTTTTCTCTTAAAGATACATTTGGATGCCAACAGTAATATATATGTGCATGGTCAATAAACAAAAGTGTACTACATCAAGAGCACATACATACATGCACAGAGGGAAAGAGTCAGCTTTGGGTGGAAAAGAGGAAGTGAAAAGGTTCAGAGGCGTGGCCTCTAGCTAGTGACATTGCATAGGGCATGAAATGACTTAGGCTTTTAATCAACCACAAAAGTTATATCCCTTTTGTCTTAGAAAAAAATTACAATACCACATTTCTTTACTATACCAGAAAATAAGTAAATTTTGTTTGAGCTTGGGTGAGTACATCAACAATAATATTTGCTCGTGCCGGTCTTGAACAAAATCAAATGAAACATCTATTTACGATCTCTATTTTTTTTCAAAATACATAGATATATATTTCCAAATTTGTAAAAAAAAAATTATTAATTTTTTTACTATACAACCTATATCCCCATCTCTCTCAAAATCTCAGGACCGATCCTACCCTGACTTCGATCTAATTTTTGTATGGTTTGTTCGGTTTATTTTTCTAAGTTGTTGAACGTAACAAGATCAGTTGCTGCCTTTTTTAATGCGAATATTTTGTTGTTTAATGTATAAATATGGACATGCATATTGGGAGAAAGGTGCCTTTAGGCAGGCCTATCGGGACAAGTAAATTTGGAGGCATATGGTGAAGTGAGTGGGAAGAGTTATCATTCCGATGTTGTAAAAAGAAACATAACTTTCTCTCTCTTTCTGCATTGCATGTCCCCTTTATCTACAACCTCTTCCTCTTCACGGCTTAACGAATATTCTCCTTTACAATTTTAATACATCGATACACTGATTCATGTGCATCTGTATAGAATATTATCATCATCTCTCTCGCTCAATGGTCAAATCAAAATTTTCTGCATCAACTTCTCTTTCTCCTGATTCCAAGTATTTTCATGTTTTTTGAGTTGCGGCCCACGCGGGATTTCTCGTTTTTCTTTTCATGTATACATAAACTCCACTAAACCAAGTATTCAATATCTGACATAAGCTAAAAGCCAAGACCATCTCTAATGGTTTGAATCATTTTGAGAAAAATGATGCAAACTCAAAATGAATTTATGATTTGTTCCAATAGTTTCTTTCATTTCTCCCCTCAATTATTATTATATTAATTTCTCAACTTTTTTATATTATTTTATTTTAAATTTTTTAATTTAAACTAAAATCTAACTTTATTAAATAAACTACTATTGCACTAAATAGTTACATAGTCATATACAATATAATAGTAAAAATGATTTAAACAATACTATTACTATGTCATTCGCACAAATAGTAAATCAACGCATGTTCTATATTGTATTAGGTTGGTATGTGTTTTTGAAATTTATATTAGCTTTCTATTTTTAATGTTAATGTTTACTATTTATTATAACATTATTAACTATAAGCTAAAAATTTTAATCAGTGTGACATTAGACAAAAAATTTAAGAGTAATAAATATTTTAGTTTGTGCATAAAATAAAATTTCATCAAAATTGAGAAATTATTATATAAATAAAAAAGTTCAACATTAAAATGAATTTATAGATATTATTCCTTTAAATATGATGTAATAGTATTTACATATTCACTTTTCCCTTTGAAATGATGTACTATTAGAGATTTTTGATGATTTCTCTCATTTTGATGTACCATGGAGATGATATTTTCTATTTCTAGCTTGTTTTTATCTTGTTATTATATATGTTGAGCCTGACATGCGTGTATATATATTATGTATATTAGGTATATACGTTTGTCAATAGCGACTATTAGCCTAAATAAGCTAAGAATCAAATCAAATAAAAGCAAGAAAATTACAAAACACTAGTAATAAAATAAAACACAAAAGCACATATACATTTTTGTATTAACAAGATGAGACTTAATAATAACAACGTTGATATATTTATACTTTCATGTCTTCCAATTGTTTTGGGGCATGAGATGAGACATAGCTTTGTTTCTTTCTAAATTGGAGTATTGTCTTCCGTACATACATCAATTTTACATACAAATAGTGTGTGTATAACCAGAGAGGATATTTGGAAAACATAAAAAGACAAGAAACGAACTAAAACACAAAACTAAGCTAAAATTACAATTCGTGGGTTGCTGCATCGCATTGAGCCTATCACCGAGACTGTACCCTTCCAGGATTGCAATCATGATCATCTGCCACATCCCTCCTATTTTTTAATGTTCTAAATTCTCTTGCTTCGTAAAAAAAATGTTAAAAGGTATGTTTATGTAAGCCTTGGTGTTACTAAATTATTTTGGGCTGAAACATGGGCTCAGCTGAATCATAAGCCCATTAAAAAGCGAATCACTAGTTTCGTATATAAATGCTAGCCTTGGGTTAAGTTTTTTTTTTTCAAAGTTGATCTCTATTAGGACCACCACAATTCAAGTTCATCGACCTTGATACATTTAATACTCATGGTTTAGCTTGCAATTTGGTACGAGTTTGCTTCTTTCCTTATCTCATCTCCAGCTCCACTCTACTTTTTACTCTAAAATAAAATTTAGTATAAAAAATATTCCAATATTAATAAAAAATAGGTTTACTCTATACATATAGAGTAAATTATTTTTTCGTTCTATCATTCTATTTTTTACTCTAGAATAAAATATCATTAGAGCAACAACCAAATTTATTATAGAACCATTGGTCGTGTTTACGCACATTTAACTTATAATTGAGGTTTATTCAATATGTTAAAGTGGTCCATCCACCTCGATTGATGCCATCATGTCAAGAAAGGTGTCCTTGGTTGGATAAAACTTACAAAAAAAAGTTTAAAAAATCATTTAGACGCAAAGTAAACATGATATCGTGGCACCTATTTAATTTTAATATTACAACCAAAAAGGCTATTAAACATATAATAAAGACCCAAACTCGAACGGGCCCATGAAACAGCATTAAAACGGCACGCAGTTCAAATCTTTAAAACTCAGACGCTACGTTGTCCAATCATAGACCAAAGCATATCCGCATCTGCACGTGCGAGGATTCCTAGCGAGTTATATAGATTCCAGTAGTATACAATACACACAAACAAGTTCGTCTTCATTTCCGCAAAACCGTTGAATCAGGTTCGGTTCAGGTTCGTTCTCCTCTCGAATTTTATTCCAAAAAATTCAATTCTCCTTGCCGCTCATTTCTTTTTCCAGATTTTACGGTTTAATTATCTGAATTACGATTCTATTTTCCGATATTATAAATGTTTAATTTTCAAATTCTTAGATCTGAGAATTGCGTGATGAAATTTGCATCTGACCTGCTATCTTTAGGTTTATCTTTTGTTTATCGTATCTTCATCATGAAGTTTCTGGAGTACACCAACCTTGACAGGTGAAATTGAGTTTTTTTTTTGGGGGGTGAATTATGAGAATTTTAGTTTCTTCCTCTGAAAAGGGTTTTGATTACAGATTGAATGTGTTTATGGGTCATCTAAATCTCGGGGAAAGAACTATCAAAGGTTGCCTTGAAGCTTATTCTTGTAAGGACATGTTCTTGTTCTTCTTCTGGGCTACAAAGAAAAAAATATAAGTTTATTTAATTTATTTTTGATAGGTAAACATGCTGGAACTGATAAAAGATTGTCTCTTAGTTTGGAGAATGAGGTATTACGACTTGCATCTAATTATTACAATCAACCATGTGCTTTGGTCTTAATTATTGAATGTATACAGCTGCTGCTTGTTGACCTTATTTTTTTTATTGTTTCTTTAAACTCAGATGCTCGATTATCTTGGCAAATCTTCTGACACTGATTCATCTTCACCTGTTGATCTTTTGTTAAGCAGATCAAGGTAAGGAATCAATGTTACATAGCTTTTTTTCAGTTCTTTTTATATATAAAATGTATATCTTCTTTACATATTATATTGTATTGCTTAATCCACAGTCGAAAGGCTTTGATCTACTTGGTTCTTACACTCTATCAGATGTATCCGGACTACGATTTCAGGTAACTACATGTTTGTGAATCTTTTAAAGGAGGGGGGATTATATGGGTAATGTTCATTGTTAGCTTCTTGAGCGACATGGCAACCCGCTATATATAATCCCCCTTTTAAAAAATCTGTGTGGGAGTGTTGTCAGAAGGTTTGACCAACGGTTCATTGAGCTGTTGCTAGTTGAGAGTTCAATTCTCTCCATTTCCCAAAAATGCTAAACTAAACCGGTTGTGTGAAAGTTTAATCAAGTGTCTGGTTGAACATGAAAGAGTCCATCTTTGTGTATAACTCTTATCACTATCGCATTGTTGTTTTTCTATTTTGTTTTTGTTATCAGCGCTGTGAAAGCACATCAGTTTTTCTCTGAGGAAAGCTGGGACACGTTTACTCAGATTTTTAACAACTATATGTTTGAAGCTTCTAAGGTATTCTACGTCTGTTAGATGGAGATGTTTAACAAAGTGTATCATATGTATTCTCTAATCTGTTTTATAGGAATGGAGTGAGAGGAACGAGGATGGTTCTCTACTTGAGGCAATCTACGAGGCTCTTGATGAGGTAAGTTCACTGTAATAATAAACATTAGAAACTAAGCAAGAGTAATGGGAAAGAACTATAACCATACAAATGTGATACAGGTTGTGAAACTAGCTGAATGTGAGATATATGTGTACAACCCGAATCCTAATGCTGATCCTTTTCTCGAGGAAGGAGCAATGTAAGTTACAACATCTTTGCTTCTCTATTCACAGATTCTAGCTCGATTGTTGACTAAAAAGGCTACTTCCTTTTTCTCCTGTTGGGTCAAATCCAGATGGTCTTTCTGTTTCTTATTCTACAACCGGAAACTGAAGCGTGTTGCAGGTTTTCGTTTCTGCTGCATAAGGTTAGATTGATTACCAAGTTGTCTTGTCTCTTTTTCTTTAAAAGTCTTTCCAACTCTGAAAATGTTTGTTGCAGTAACCTGGCAAATGATGCTTTTCTCGCTGACACTCCTCCATATGGAGAGGATGACGAGATCTTTGACGACATGGATATGTGATCTCTCTCTATCTCCAAGTTGAGCTGCACAGTCTGTAGAAATCTGTATATCATCGATGTTAGATGTTATGCTCTCTAGTTTCTAGGCCTGTGAATCCAAGTCCAAGGTTAAGCTCTTCGCTTTCCTTTATCTGTGTAGTTAACCTAAGTATAATCTGTACCCAATCATGTGCAATAAGCTTGTCAGACTTTGTTGTAATGTAATCTAATGAGACAAAAATGTTGATTTGTGTTTATGTTGTCGTCTCCTTCCATTCACCAGTAGTCACCGCAAGAGCAATCTCCAGCATGAAAATGATGAAACCGGTTCATATCTCGTATGACAAGATCTCGCTGAACGATACTTGATATCACTTTCATAGCACTGTGGCAATCCGAGCATATACGTAGATTCTTGATGATCAATATGCGGTTTCTTGATAATGGCATTCGAACAAGCCCAAACGCCAGAGCCAACCTCTCGCTGTGAAACCACAATCTCTTATCTTTTTCTTCATCATCCATGTCGTGCAGGACCGCCTGCCGATCAGGAACATAACCAGCTCGTTTTGCTTTCATGTTAAGCCATTCCAGCATCCCATTTATGAGCTTCATATCCGGATGATGTGATAACTTTCCTACACTAAAGTAATGCACATCACCTTGATGTTCTATCCAACTTAAACCAGGTTCCTTCTTGACACCCTTTTCCTTCATGCTTCTCCTAACGGACGCAACGTTCGCCCATTGCTTTGCACCTGCGTACATGTTTGACAACAGAACATACGTCGCCTCATCCTTTGGATTGATCTTTAGTATTTCCTCTGCTGATCTCCTCGCAAACTCCACATTGTTCTGACCAATCGAGGCACTAAGCATTGCCCGCCAGATCATAACGCTAGGCTCATATGGAATCCCTTCAATCAGCTTCATTGCCTTCTCGAGCTGCCCTGATCTTCCCAAAAGCCTGACCATGCACGTGTAATGTTCCAAACACGGTTCAATACCATGATCTCGAATCATCGACTCAAAACATTCTAGACCTTCATCTATTAATCCTGCATTGCTGCATCCGGAAAGAACACCAAGAAATGTTAAGACATTTGGCTTGCAATCACTATCCTTCATCATGTCGAAGATTCTCAATGACTCTCTACTCAGCCCATGTGTGGAATACCCTGAGATCAACGCATTCCAAGAAGGTACGTCTTTGGTTTCTATCCCGTCGAACACAGATTGTGCTTCTTTGATATCACCACATTTTGCATACATATCTATTAATGAGTTGCTCACTGCAACTCTCTCGGCATTGTTGGTTTTTATCGCCAGCCCATGAACTTGGGCACCTAGCTCCATGCTTGCCAAAGAAGCACAAACTCCAATAGCACTTGAGCAAGTTACTTCAGTTACCGACACCTGATTTCTGAGTGCTTCACGAAACATGCTTAAAGCTTCTTCTGCCTCATCTAAATTCGCATACCCGACAATGATTGTGTTCCAGCTTACCTCATTCCTATTTGATAACTCAGCAAATAACTTCACAGCGATGTCCATTTTTTCACACTTGGCATATACATCGATAAGAGAATTTGAGACATAGACATCCAATTCGAAACCACTTTCACCACAAGACCATGAAGTTGCTTCCCTAAGCCATAACACCTTCTGATGGCACACGCGTTCAAGATACTGGTAAAAGTAAACTCGTTAGGGACAACGGAAGCTTGTCTCATTCGGATAAACAGATCAACCGCCTCGTTACAAAACCCGCCCTGACCAAAACGAGCAATCATAAGACTCCAAGGTACCACATCACTCTTTGGCACCTCACTAAATACTTTGAGGGCATCAGACATGTCTCCAAGCTGTGTATACAACTGAAGCAAACCAATACCTACACGAGGATCCAACTCATAACATGTTTTCAAAATTCTCCCATGAACACTCTTGGCATAATCAAATGCACCTATCCCAATGCTAGCCTTAAGCGCAGAAGCGAAGGTGTAGTTGTTGGGCATGAAACCCTCCACTCCCATACGAGATAGCAGCTCAAGAGACTCCTCGAAGAACCCATTCTCCACATAGCAAGATACAATACCAGCCCAAGCAACAACGTCCTTGCTCAAAATCCCCTCAAAAACACTTCTTGCACTATCAACAACACCACAGACGGTGTAAGCATTGATAAGCGCAGCTCCGACAAAAGCATTGGAGCTAAAACCGAGTTTAACTATAGGGGAATGCAACCACCAACCAGTCTCAGCTTTGTCTACACTGACGAACCACTTCAAGAAGGAAGTGAACACGTGTGGATTAAGCTCATGACCTTCTCGATGCAGCCTGGCGTAAAGACCAACGGGATCTTCACACGCGTTCCCTTGAATGAGAGTAACGTACGAGACATTGTTTCTCTCAGGCATTTCGTCGAACAGGTTCAACGCATCTTCCGCGTAACCTGTTTTCACGTAAGCGTTGAGTAGAATGTTTGAAGCGAAAAGGTCCAAGGAGATGCCTCTCTTCAAGACGTCGCAGTGGATAGCCTTCGCTGAGATTGGATCGTTTTGATGAATGCAGCGACGGAGTAATTTGCCGTAAGTGTGAGAGTCTAAGCCTGGGGTTAACGGTTCCGACCATTGCAATGCAGACTCAGCGGTTCGAACAGAAAAGCCACGTTGTCCAAAGCGGTTACATAGAATAAACCTGCGAATCTCCAACAAAGTAATTGTTCTAAGGAACCCGATCATGTGGATTTCGAGCTTCGAGTTTGACAAAGCAAAACAGAAAGAAAATGATATATCCGATCACCGGTTTAGTGAATCGAACCGGTTGAACCGCATGTGGAATAGTAGAGACGTCGATGAGCTCTCATATAAATACGTTTCTTTTTGTCAAGAGGACTAGCGTTAGCCCATTATATATGGGCCCGACCCAAAGCATACCATCGGGGCTCATGTCGTGTGAGCCCAGTTATCTGAATTTGATAAGAAAACTAGGGTTTCTGTGAGACTTTACCTATAAAACAAAAGTTTTAGCTGTCTTCGTTTCATTGGCAGTACTTTGCTGTGGGCTGTTTTTAATTTTTTATTTTTCTTCTTCTGACTTTAGAATAAAGCTTTTAATTTTGATTTGAAATATATTGAAGGAATGGGAGCAGATGATGATTTTATTTGCACTTCAACGGTGCTTCCGATTAGCCATGCAGATTTATATAAATCGAGCTTTTTAAAACTGATGCTCCAT